>CM060676.1:161247072-161311474 GCA_030686995.1 Artemisia argyi | reverse complement strand
TACACGGCATCTCACCTCCATTAAACAAGTTATACTCCGTAATTAATAGAGGATGAGACCCATAAAACAAGCAAAACTAAACTTACCAACCACTATTACAAATAACATATCACACAAACTGATCCACTATAATTACTTGCACTTGGAAATAATTCCCATGAGCCATAAAAGTATCAACGCACAACTGTATCTGAACCAAACTTTCACATCACTTAATACATTTTCGAAAATACTTTTTTAAAATACTTATGTTAACACCAGTGGCCCAACTGATCGGATTTTATGTCATCACAAGAAACATTCCTTTAATCCAAGTGATCACAAGATCACGCGATTTGCATTCTTCACTATCCTGCTTCCTTCCTGGAGATCTGTTTGGATAATGGAAAAAACGAACAAGAATGTGTTAAACTTAATCACATGCAAATGGTATTAGATAACAAATAGGACAAGGATAAATAGAGTACCTTCTTCCTTTATAAAGGTGATTTCGCATCTTGTTCTAAGAAGGTGTAGCGCTTTTAACAATGAACTCAAGTCGCTGAAGTATTGACTGTATTGTTCGTCTTCGGAAAAGGTACTCAGCACAAACTTAATATAAGTTTGCCCCTCATATTCTTGTTGAATTAGTTTCTGACATGTACACTGGAGAGAAAAGATTAAGCACAATACTTGATTTTTGCAATGGAAATGAAATAATACATAAACTAATGTATTACTAGTATTAAAGTTTCTCTAACGTAAACACATAATAAATCTTACCTTTGCAATATGACTTGTGTATGTACACAATTCCAGTTCTAAAGTTAAAGATCGAGGCCGACAGCACCAAAGCACAACATCCACAAGAGCTACGTAAATCGATGATTCCCCTATTAAACTCAGGTGTCTCAGCTCTGCATGTTCGATATTATAAGGTTTCGACTGGATCAACTTGAACTCCTCAACATCAATGAGTCTCTGTCATGAATTATTTTATATCATTGTTTGGAATCAAGTAAATACATATAATAAATGAGTAAATAAATGAATATGAAAGATACTCAACTAATAACCACCTCTAAAACTTTGAAAATGCCATTTCTTTCCAGAAATCGTCTCAGCTTCCGGAAAGAAATAATATCAAAATACTTCATTGTGAGACATTTCATATATCCTTTCCCCAGAGATGGATGTTTCCTTGACATAGCTACCAGCTGATTATTTCTTAACGTTTTGTCATGATACATGAACATAATTAAGTTTGGTGCATTTAAATAAATTTCTTCCAAATCACAGACCGATTGTAGTTCTAATCTCTTCATGAAATGATGGGAGAACTTCAGGTTGTTGATAGGAGATGAAAGATTTAAAAACACATTCTCGAGGAATGCAAAGTTAGATAAGAAGTCGCTGGGTCTTTTTAATGGAAAACCTCCATAACAAAATGTTGTTAGCTTTTTGCATGAACCAATAAACATACATATTTTTTATCTGTATGATTCCCTAAAGAAAAATAACTTAGATTTGGAGCATCAACATCTATTCTCTGAAGTCCAATGTTCGAGTAAATCGTAACTTTTTGAAGATTATGATGCCTATAAACACGAAATGCAGTGAAGCCATAGCAAAATCCGAGATAAATTTCTTCAAGAAGTGGGCAACCTTTGGTCAGATACTCGATCACACCTTCATCTATTGGGAGTTTTGTAAGTGAAAACAGTCTCAATGACTTAAACTTTACATCAACATCCATCAAGGACGAAGGCAACTCACACTTAATCAACGTTAAAGATGTTAACAAAGTCGCAGATAAGAGTGTGTCTGGCAAACGAAACATTGGAAGATTCGTATCCAAAGATACTATTCTAATCACCAACACTTTCAATCCTTTTTTGATAAGTGACTCAAGACAACGTCCAAAAATATCTATTTTTTGATGATATAAATATTCTGCATAGATGTCGAGAGTGTGTGCACTGATGTTTTGGTCGCAGAATCTAGAAACAGCATATTCAAGATATCTATAAAACGTATCCATGTCTTGTAAAAAGAAGTTAGACCACGCCCCTTGATTGAAACATAAAAGGGGGAAAGAAGCAGTTAAAGCAAACCATTGCTTAGACAAAATACTCATTCGAATAAGCGATTCTGTATCCCTAACGAGATATGACATTATGTGGTGAATAATAAAGTCCGAAAGCATCGAAATCCGGTCGGTTGTATTGATTGTTTTTTCCTCCATCTTCTTGCTTGAACCTACTCAAAGTAAATACCATAAATCAGACTAGTTAGCAAGTAATAGAAAGTCTACATCTCAGTTCAATCTATAATACATTACCCAAAACGCTCAAACATTAATTAAAACTTCTGCATCATCAAATCTATTTGATGATTCATTATTAGTCTCATATTAAAATCTATTGCATCACTTCATTAGAACTACTGTATCAAGCATTGATATAACCTAATCATTTGAAATAATATTTTTTCAAAATAACTTTTACTGCATCAATTCACTAACTCTACTGCATCATAATTAAAATAATTATAAAAGAATATTTAAAACCTATTCAAAACAATTAAAATAAAAAGTACGTTGCACACAAATCCGTAATGCATCATTTTATAACACATACTGCATAAAAAGTCCAACCTAATCTAGGCATATATGAAACATTTTTTTAATCACAAGCCTATCGTAATGCTTCTCCTGGAATCGCTAACCTAATATACGCTTATATGAAACACTTTTTGAAGGAGTAAATAATACATATAAAACGCATAGACATACAATTTTTGATTCAGTAAGAATTTAAAGTTAGTATATGAACTTACGCGGATGTTTAAAGTTAACCTTAACATCGTTTGATTCATTGTTTTAAATCCCATAGAAAAAGTCTAATTATAACGATTTTGTAAAAGGTTAGTACTCCGTATTATGAAACCATTGGGCCGTAAAAACATTGGGCCCACAGTTACATTAAACCAATTGAAATTGAGATTTGATAATAGTTGATATTAACCCGATCCACTTCATCTCATTTAGAGCGTATCGACTAGTCTCATCCTACCAGGTGCTATGTGTTTGTAGAGATGTCTTATAAGAGATGTAATTGTGACTTCCATTTAAAATAGCTTTTGGAGGGATCAAAATTTCTATTTCTAGTTGTATGTCTTTAATGTATCTATAATCAACTTATCACGAGAGTAAGAACATAAGGAGTCTAATTAGTGGGTCTTTATGTTACTTAAAGCAATACGGAACTAGCAGGCCTACTTACTCAAACATATTAGTACTTTTTTGCTTCCATATAAGCTCACAAGTAGGCGATAAGCTAACTTGAGACATATGAGCATGCAAGCATAAGATAGTACATCATTAACGGAGATATGAATTACCGAGAAATATCAGCAAAATGTGAATGACCACTAACAGGCTTTGTATAGATTATAATACAAACTTATGCACACGCAAAAGAACTCCTGTTCTAGTTAACGCTAGAAGAATGAAGTTACTTGGGAGTGTAAGGCATGATTGGATTTCCTACACATGAAATGTCTATCTTTTAAATTTCAACACAATTTTGAGGTTGCGGTATGTACTATCTCATCTTTATGCTTTGTGGTATTTTGTTTACCTATTAAATTTAGGAGAAAAATCTGTTTATATTAGCTCATTTAATATGTTTCCCCAAAATTCAAGAACATTTTTGGCATTGTAAGTTGTAACCATGGTGGTCTACTCACGCTTTCTCCAAGTGTATATCCTATTATGACTTCTTTCTAGTACTGCAAACCGCCTTATAAGCTGTAACTACATGCTAACCTCTCTTTCTGGCTGCAATAGCCTTTATTTGATAAAAAATAGGATAATAGAGTGATAGATTTTCGTGATAAACACATAGTCAGACTGTAAATCAAGTTGGTTGCAAGATGTGCAGATTAGTTTACCTCTTTATAGACATGCTCGTTACACTATATCTTTGATTTTATCTCATGCATCTAAAGTGAAAGTTCCCCTTACTTGTGTTACTAAATAAATGATTGTTTTTCGTTAAACAGGACCTATGTTGACTTCAGGCATGTGCATTGAAGTGTTTCAGTTTAACGTATTCGCAGCCGCAGGTTCAAAAGCCATAGTCCCTGCCACCTCAGTCAGAAATATCACGGCTGAAAAAGGCCACAATTCAAGCTACATCAGCACTGTCAAGAACATAAGGGTCATCCAAAGCTAAAATAGTTTATTGACATTAAAAGAGTATATGTGAAGAGATTTTTTTCAAGATATTACATTGAAAAGAGTCTCTTCACATGTAATATTTTAATATGTATAAGTTAGATAAATTATTTTAAATATGAAGCGATGACATTAATGTTCGAGACCTTTTATATTCATCCCCATGCGATGCACATAGGTTTGGACTGCCTCAGGACCCATTCGATGCACACAGGTTGGATCTAATTGTTTTTTTCATAATGTTCGGGACTAATTTTCAGTTCATGTTTAAAACTCTCATTTTTTGTGAAAGACAGATTTTGTTGTTCAAATAAATTACATTATTAAAAGTGAACTATAAAACAAATTTCCTTTTTAACAAAACTATAAAAACATAAAACATTAAAGTAATTAGTATATTCAATAGTATAAATTCTAATTCGTATAATAAATTATAGTTCGTATAGTAAAATATTGCATGTTTAATTTGTAACGTACTATTAATATGAATGCTAAGTGTTTATCTATATTGACACCGATAGCCATGGAATTGTTCTTGTTGTTGTTCTTCTTGTTGTTGTTCATTAGCATTTTGTATGTTTTGTTCTTGATACAATTTTCGTGACTTCTCGATCTCTTTGTTTAATGTGAAGAGGTTTTTTGTAAAATGTTATATTTAAATGAGGCTTTTCATATGTAATCTTTTAATATGAGTAAGTTACATAAATAATTTTTTAATTAATGCATTATTACAACATTTTTCCATAAACTATAATATCAAATTTGGAGCATTCATTAGTAACTCACTCTAAGTATTTACAGTATGACGACAAGAATCACATGATATCAAACTCAAATGAATAATGCTTACCTCGTGATAGGTGTAGGATAACATTTGAAATACAATTTTCGTCTCCTTTATATACTTTTTCGATTTAGAAAATATATAATTTACACCGTCATACCAAATATCAAAGTCACGCAATATTCCAAGACATTTAATTAAGAAAGTGACATTAACACACAGCAAGACAAAAAATTACATTAAGAGCAAAAATATTGAAATGCACGAACAAAGTGTAGTGATAATTATAGACTAAAAATTGAATGCTCGTCAAATAAACTTACTTTCTAACGAATCAATAGTATTAGCCCGTTTAACGGTATTACATGAAGTAAAATATTGCATGTTTAATTTGTAACGTACTATTAATATGAATGCTAAGTATTCATGCCACCGGTGGCCGTGGCATTGTTCTCGTTGTTGTTGTTGTTGTTGTTGTTGTTGTTGTTGTTCTTGTTGTTGTTGTTCATTGGTCTTTTGCATGTTTTGTTCTTGATACAATTTTGTGACTTCTCGATCTCTTTCTTTAATGCTTCTTGACGCGCTAAAAAAAACAATTAGATATAGTTGATCATTAGTAACTTCAATACAGTTAATCAATATATTGCATTTTCGATCAAAGTAAAAATATCCGTGCATGTTCCACTTAATTGATAAGACAACGATGTGTAGGATCTCTTAAACCATTAGAGAAGATGATGTTACTACCAAACCTCTTAAGCACCATCTTTATGTCCTACATTCTTACACACACAAAACACACATGAAATTTACATAAAATAACATAAATCAATATGCTAAATAAGTAAGACGATATGATGCTTACTTTACCACCATAATATGTTGTAGCCCAATGTGCACGTGGTGTGGAGAAAGTTGTGGTCTGTTGTATGTTATTTTTGACACGTTATATAGTTGATAAAATATTTGTAACTCATAGACGGGAAGGTAAAAAGACTAACCACTAATTGGTGTGTTTAATTTATGCATTCATGGCATTTTTTGTTTGTATTCTTTGAGGTTTAGAGATGGCTTGAAACATGTTGTACCGTACAAACTTTTGTGCACGATTCCTTATGCAAAACATATTGTACCGTACAAACTTTTGTGCACAATGCCTCTTGCGCATTAAATTAAGCAATCCAATCTTTAGATAGTATAGAAGATATACTTTTCATGTTGCTGAAACTACCTTGTACCGTACTATAATTTGTGCACAAATCCTCTTGCACATTAAATGAAGTCACCCAATATTGTGTAATTGATATACTTTTGATGTTGCTTACACTACCTTGTACAGTACAAATTTTTTCAATTACTTGAATCACTAATCTTATGTACTTACACTTATGCATGACTATTAAATTAATGTACTAACACATGAAGCCTCCACATTTCACTTTTAATTCTTGGGACATTTATTATGACCCCTTTACTTTTATAAGGCTACTTAAGCTTTATATAATATATATAAGATTCAAATGTATCAGGTCTCCCTTTAATATAATAAACACACTGAAAAGTGAAAACCCATTTGCTGTTTTGATTGGTGTTTGTAGATGTGACTTCGGGCTCGAGGGAGGGACTGATAACCTTCAGACTTCTTTCATTTTTTTAATTATAAAGATTTTTATGAAACGGTGATATTGTAAAACCAACCGTGATATTAAGCTTATTTACATGTAAAAATTTACGGTTATATTAACAATATTATTAACAATATTACTAAAGAGCAAATTAGGGTTCCTGTTCCTCTTGTGCTTGTTCTGTGAGAGAAAATGGCTTGGATACTATTATGTGCTTCTTTGGAGTAAATCCCAGCCATTGGTGAGCCATGGAATCATCTCAGCCTTTGATTGGTTTTGGCGCCAAAAGAGAGTTGTGGATTGCCAGGTTGGAGGTAAAATATCTCATGGAGATTTTGAGGGAGCAATGGGGTGGCTAGAGCAGGTGTTGGGGTAGTTTGGAGGAGACAAGGTTCTGGGAGATTGTGGGATTTGCTTCTGGTTCTGTTTTGTTGGGAATACTTTTCCAATAACTCGACGTCTGTAGGATCAAATTTTACTCCGATCACGCCTTCATTAGAAACAAATCAGAAAATACTACGGAGTAGATAAGTTAATTACTAGTAAAAAAAATAAAATTATACCTGAAGTAATAGAAAAGTATCTTTTGGTAAAGATAAATATAATCAAAAGCAGACTTAACACCATTTGCAACCATTTTTTTATTACATGTTTTACAATATATTTTCCTTAATTATCTCAAATGTTTTCATTTGCATTAAAGAAAGTAGTTTGGTTCTAGGATGGATGCAAGAGGGTGTTTAAATAGGAGAATAATATGTGTAGTTGAAGCGGATGAGAAATATGTGCCATTTCATATAATATGGACAAAGTATATGTAAAGTTTTACTCCCTCCATCTCAAAATATAAGTCCATATTTGACTTTTCAATGGTTTTTTTTACCGTATACTTGTAAACAAAATAAAGTATTACTAGTAACAGATGTATTTTATTAACAATTTGTAAACAAAATAAAAAAACATTATTTCAGCATATTTATGCATGCGTAAATGTTAAATATACACACGCATAATGTCATAAATTACACGTATGGAAAACCTCAAATGTGATAGTAAGTATTAAGAGAACCAACACCCCGGTAATGATGACTGTTAGGTCATTACTACTGACGACCATATCAAAATGTTAGAAATGAAGCTGAGCGATATTTACGTGAATTGGAGTAGACAACTAGTATGCGTATAACGCAGGGACTACTAATGTAATATTTTAATAGTTGTCTTATGTTTTCCCTATAAATACCCCTCAAGACTACACTTGAAGAGTGTGAGTGTGTAACCATTTTGCTTAATAAAATCTTATCTTTGTTCACCTCTCCCTCTCTCTACTTTCTCTCTCTAAAACTAGTCATGGATTACATATACTTTGATCAACCTCGACCTCCCGAACCACATGAATCATACATATTATCGGTCCTACAAGTGGTATCAATCGCCTTACAATGATCTAGGAGGGTTGAGAGTTTGTTTGTTTCGTGTTTTTAAGCTTTATATCACGTTATCTTCATAAAAATTCTTACTTTTCTTGTTTTCTTGGCTTTTAACACTTTTTTGATTACAAACTAGTGTTATCAACCTTCTCTAACAAGAAAGTTTCAATCTTTTTGAGATTTTCTAGCTTAAAAAATTCGATATTGGTTTTTGTACTTGTTTTCTAGAACACGAAAAAGTTTCATTAAAATCGTCAAGTTTGCAACTTTATTCAAGTTTTGGTGTTTTTATTACTAGAAGTACAAGTATCTTGGATTACAAACTTCATTTGTGTGAGCTTTAAGCATAATCAAATTTTGACACAGTTTCTAAATCACCTCTCCAATTTTCGAAATCACTTTTGACTGTTTTTCGAGAACACAAGAAACGGTTTCTTTCGTGATCACAGTTGGATACTCGGTATTTTCTCTCTTGTATAAGAAAGAAATTACTTCGACTTTTGGTTAAATTTCGATTTTGGATAATCTCGAAATTTCTGTGTGTACTTGCATTTTCGAAAAATTGATATTTTTCGAGAACACAGTCCTGACTATTTTCGAAAACACGAGTTTCGAAATCTCCAAAGTTTCGCAAACTTAATTAGTTTCGAATTCACCAAAGTCTCGCAATCTGACAAAAGTTTCGCAATCACAAGACTTTCGAAATCACCTAAGTTTCGCAATCTTACAGGGTTTCGAGAACACCTAAGAGTTTCGAGAACACAGCAAAGTTTCGAGATTTTTGACAAAAGTGAGGTTTTTGACGATCAAACTTCAAACGGCCATAACTTTTGAACCGTAACTCCGTTTTCGACGAATCAGCTGTCAAAACGACCTTATCGATTCAGGCAAAGTTTCGAGACCCAAAAACGCTCCGAGAAGAAGTTATTGAGGTTTTAAAGTTTTAGGTCAAATTTTCACAACAAAAACTTGCATCAAATTACTCGAAACACAACTCCTATTTCGTTGGAACGATCCAAGAATCAACTTTATCCATCTATACTTCATTAATGGCAACTCAGCAAGACATTCATGCAGCCGGTGCGTAAAACCGACCTCCAATGCTTGAAAAAGGTGAATATCTCCCATGGACAAGCCGCATGCTTCGTTACATCAAAACAAAGACTAACGGTAACCTTATGATCAAATCCATAGAAAAAGGTCCATTTCAGCAAAAGACAAGTTCAAATTGAAGGCAATCCAAATACAACACCTCCAACTCAACCATTCGTGCGTATACAAACAGAAGCAGATTACACAGATGAAGACAAGACGCAGATCAAAGCTGATGATATGGCAATGCATTTAATCCAACTTGGATTACCTCGGGAGATCTTTGCTGCGGTCGACAGCTGTGAAACTACTTATGCTATGTGGGAACGTGTTAGAAGAATATGTCATGGTACAGAAATTGGACAACAAGACGTTGAGAACAAACTTCTTACTGAATGGGAGAACTTTACATCCACTAAAGGTGAACAGATTGAATCATACTACACAAGGTTTTGCACTCTGATGAATGAGTTAATCAGAAACAAGTTGACACCTCGAACAATTGCAACAAACATCAAATTCGTCAATAACCTTCCAGAAGAATGGGGTCGTTATGTTACAATTGTTAATCAGACAAAGGACTTACATAAGGTGAAATATGATCAACTCTATGACTTTCTGAAGCAAAACCAAGCTGAGGCTAATGAAGTTACGAAAGAAAGATTGGCAAAGAATCATGATCCTCTCGCATTAATTGCTAATACACCAACACCATTACCAGTGAACACTCAACAACCATCATCATCTTCCATTCACAACTACATGCAACCATCATGCATTCAACAACCAACACCGGTCTACCAACAACAATTCTACCCAAAACAACAACAAGTTATTCCACAACAGCAATACCCACAATTCCAAGAACCGAAATTCACTGACAATGATGAAGTTAATGCAGCATTGACACAAGCGTTTGCTTTTCTGACAAAGACATTCCAAGGATGATATTCTACACCAACAAACAACAACCAAAGGATTTCATCGAACACTCGCAACAAGCATATTGCTCAGCCGAGTTTCAATATGGGCAATGGAGGCCAAATGGTTGGAGTTTATGGGAATCCGAATGGATATCAGAATATGCATAATGCAGATCAGTATGCAGGAAATCAGAATGCAAGTCAGTTTGCAGGGAATCAGTATGGTCAATATGCAGGGAATCAGATGGGTCAGTTTGTTGGAAATCAGAGGGGTCAGAATGTTGGTAATCAAGCAATGGGTAATCAGAATAGAAATGTTGTAGCTACAGTAGTTGGGAATTTGGGAAATGTGAATCAGGGTAATCCAGTAAAGTGTTTCAACTGTCAGGGTGTAGGTCATATGGCAAGGAACTGTCCTACTAAGCCGAACAAGAAAGATCTAGCGTACTTGCAGAAAGCAGTGCTGTTGGCACAAAAGAATGAGGCAGGATTTCAGTTGAACGGAGAGGAAAATTATTTTATGGCTCTTATGGATGACATGGAAGATAGAGAGGATATCGATGCGAACTGCATATTCATGGCGAATCTTCAGGAAGCTAAGTATGACACGGATTCTGACACACTTCTTGTTTATGACATCAATGCAGTCTCTGAGGTATCAAACTTCAACACATGTCACAATAATGATATATTTGATATGTCTCCTCATGAGGAACAACATTCTGAGAAGCTAGCACCCACTTATGATACATACCTGGACACGCCAAGTAGTAGCAATACTCCTTCAGCAACTCCAGATGTGAATCATAATGGAGGCTTCGGTTCACAGCATGCTGAAAATGATGAGGAAACACGTGCTTTATTTGAATCATTATTAAATAACTGTGGTATTGAGATCGAGAAGTGAAAAAGGTCAATCGCGATGTTAAGGCCGCGAATGTCAAATTGACCGCTGAGCTTGAGAGTTACAAGGAAAACGTTAAAGATTTTGAATTTCATAACAAAAGATTGTTTGAATTAGAAACTGGTTATCAAAATTCCGTTTCAAGGGAAAAACTTCTGCAACTCAAGTTTGATACACTTGATGTTAATTCTTTCAAGAAGATAAAAGCTTTAAACGCGGAAATTTCTGATTTACAAAACCAAATTTCTAAACAAAAATCAGCTTATTCCAATCTTGAAAAAGAAAGGGATGAGTTAAAAAAGGAATTTGCAAAGAAAGAAGATAAACTTTTGGATGAAATCATAGAGTCAGAACACAAGATTGCTAAACTAGAAGAATTGGTGGTTAAAAAGGGTCAGTCAAGTCAAACAATGAATATGATTGCTAATCAAACTAATCCGATTTACCACACAAAACATAAAATGGCTCTAGGGAACAAACCTCCTTGTAATCTCAAGAAAGCTCAGCAAGCAAAAAATTGTTTGTTTAATGGAAATGTTTTGTTTACTAAGCATGATCCTCCTATTGTTCGTGATTCTGTGGAAACGATTGAATTGGTCGAAGAGAGCATCAATAAAATGAAACAAAAGAATCCTGATTTGAAACCAATTGATTACAACAAATTGAACAAACTTTCGGGCATTACTTTTGTTCCACAAAAACAAGCATATGAGCTTTCCAAACCTGTTTCCAAAAGCCCAGAAGTTTCTACACCGGTAGTTGTTTCCAAATCTCTTTCAAAAATGGAACAAATGTCTTCTAACAACACTTTTAATACAAGTGAGGCTAGAGACATTCTTGATGACGTTAAAAAGAGAATTCAAGAACTTCAAAATATTGTTGCATCTAAAACTACAATCAATATTAACAACCGGCATTCTAGTTTTCATATCGAACAAAAAAAGGTTTTTGAAAACGAAATTACTATCCCTCTGAATAACATCAGTGCGAGGGTAATCCACTTTGAAAACGCTTTCTTAAAAGAAACAGCCGACTTTGTCAAGGACCACAAATCCCTGGTAAACAAATCTAATGAAACTTGTGAAAACATGAATGTTTTGGAAAGGTTAAATGACTCTCTCTTCGAAGCTGTTATGACCACTGATATTATGTACATCATTTTACAAACATATTCTATTTTAGACGATGAACTACTGAGAGTTGAGACCTCCACAATTGTTTCAAAATATGAAAATGCTCTTATAAAGTTTGAAAAAGAAAATGTGTCATGTTTTAAACAACTTGATCGAAAAAATGAAGAATGCAAGTATGACAAACTGTCATATGAGCGTGCCTGCAAGAACATGAAAGAGAAAAATGATCTTTTGAGGGCTCAACTTGAATGTCAAAAAGGGAAGGGTGAGGAAACTAAGTTTGCAAAACCATCGACTTCGGAGAAACCAAATGTTTCAAACACGGTTACAAAACCAAAAATGTCTATTTCAAGGTTTGCTCCAAAAGTCGATGTGCAAAAGGATTTTACAAAACCAGTTACTCCAACACCCTTGCCCAAGCAAAGTGTTAATGTTAAGATTGTTGATAAAGGAAAAGCGATTGTCAAAACTCCAAAAGTGATAGCACCTGGCCTTTTTAGGATTAGTCCCACTAATGCGTCTGCCTCCACATCTAAGACAAATGCGTGCAATAAGGATAATTCTAAAGATTCTAGTAATGCTAAAAAGGACAACAATATAAATCCTAATGCGTGTGCCTTACCTTCTACAGGATTAGAAAGCACCTCTAGGAGCAGCAGACTAAAACCTAGGAGCAATACAAGGAACAATAGAGTCTCGTCTGCCTCTAAGAGTAGTAGCAAGAATAAAGTTGAAGAAGTAGAAGAACACCCTAGGAATTTATTGCTTTGTAATAAGAAACATGATTCATCTGAATGTAATGTCGAAAGTACTGGTTCTAATGCATGTAATGACTCTGTTTGTTTAATATGCAAGAAATGTTTAATCAATGATGTTCATGATGAATGTGTTTCTAAGAATGTGAATGTTACGCCTGCACAGAAGAATGTTCCAAAAAGACCTACTGCTAGATCTAGATCTTTAGAAAGCTTAGTTGCACGCTTTAGATCTAATACTATTAGTCAAATGCCTAGGAACTACCTTAAGCATTGTATGTGGAAACCAACGGGTATAGAACTCATTCTACAGGATGGCAAATTGAAAGTTATTCAAAATGGACAAGCAGATACCTTCTTTGAATGTGATTCAGATTTTACCTCTAACCAAATGGAACCAAATTCAAAAAGGTTTCCAAATACAAACTCTTCTGTTCTTCGCAAGTTATCGAAATATGTCTTTGGATCATCGACTCGGGTTTCTCCAAGCACATGACCGGGAATTTAAAGCTACTAATCAATTTCATCTGGAAATTCATGGGAACTGTACGCTTTGGAAATGATCATGTAGCAGCTATTCAGGGTTATGGAGATCTTCGGTTTGGGAATTTTTTGATCACTCGAGTTTACTACGTCAAAGGGTTGGGACACAATTTGTTTTCAGTTGGGCAGTTTTGTGATGCAGATTTAGAAGTTGCATTCAGGAGAAACACGGTTTTTATTAGAAATTTGGTTGGTGCTGATCTCTTAACTGGTAATCGTGGTACAAACTTGTATGCTGTCGACATCAACCAAATGGCTTCTACATCACCAATTTGTCTTATGACAAGGGCAACCGAAACTAAGTCCTGGCTGTGGCATAGACGTTTATCTCATCTCAATTTTGACACCATCAACAAGTTAGCCAAAGACAACATCGTCACTGGAATTCCTAAGTTCAAATACACCAAGGATCATCTATGTCCATCATGCGAACAAGGGAAAAGCAAAAGAGCATCATATAAACCCAAAACCGTACCTAGTTCGGAAGCAAGGTTACATTTGTTGCACATGGACTTATGTGGCCCAATGAGAGTTGAAAGCATTAATGGTAAGAAGTATATTCTTGTTATTGTAGATGATTATTCAAGATATACATGGGTAAAGTTTCTGAGGTCAAAAGACGAAGCACCAGGTACCATCATCACCTTTCTGAAGCGTATCCAAGTTCTACTTCAAGCTCCAGTAAGGATTGTAAGAACAGATAATGGATCATAATTTACAAATCAGGAGTTAAGAACCTACTTTGAAGATGTTGGAATCACACACCAAACATCAGCTGTTAGAACTCCACAGCAGAATGGGGTAGTTGAAAGAAGAAATCGAACACTTGTGGAAGCTGCTCGCACAATGCTGCTATATTCTTGTACACCACTATTCTTATGGGCTGATGTTGTTGCCACTGCTTGTTTCACTCAGAATCGATCCCTAGTACATCCAAGATTCAATAAAACCCCATATGAGCTAGTGAACAACCGTAAACCTGACATCTCTTACCTTCACGTGTTTGGCGCTTTGTGCTATACAACGAACGACAGAGAAGATCTAGGAAAGTTGAAAGCTAAGGGTGATATTGGAATCTTCATTGGATATTCAGAAAACTCGAGGGCATTCAGGGTGTATAATAGAAGAACGAAAATGATAATGGAGACGATGAATGTGTAGTTTGACGAGATTTCACAAATGGCTTCTGAGAGACTCGCTCTAGAACCCGCACTTAATCCAATGGCTTCTAATCAAAATAGATTAGGACCCGCACCAAACCAGCAGACTTCTGGACACATCAGTTCAGGACTCGTGCCTCAAGGAGCTCAGTCAACAAACACTGGAAAACCTTCAGAACAAGAACTAGAAAATTTCTTTGAGTTAATGTTTGATGAATATTATGGTGACCTTCGACAAATGCATCTCAACTACATTCCGCTACACCCGCTCAAAACCATCAACCACCACCACCATCACAAGACGCATCTACAACAGTTGAAGCTGAAGCACCAACGACCTCAACATCATCAACATCTACTCAAGCAACTCCAGTTATTGAATCTGTTCTACCAAGAGTTGATGAGCAAAATCAAACTACAAATTTTCAAGAAGAACCTACAACTAATCCAACGATGTTACGTTAGAAGAAGAATAAGTATTTGAAAACCCGTTTGCATCAGACTCTGCTGAATCTTCTTCAAGGTTACAAGAACCATCTAACACACATTCGTTCAACCAAAGGTACCCTTCTATGTTTCAATGGAAAAAAGACCATCCGTTAGAACATGTTATCGGTGAACCTTCAAAGCAAGTTCAGAAAAGGAGACAACTTTCCACCGATCTCGAATTGTGCATTTACATCTGCTCAATAAGCACTAAAGTACCAAAGAACATTCGGGAAGCAATGGCAGAAAACCCATGGATTGAAGCAATGCAGGAAGAATTTCTTCAATACCAGTTACATGATAGTTGGGAACTTGTTGAACGACCACTTGATAAATGAGTTCTTGATCTCAAGTGGTTGTGGAAGAACAAACTGGATGAGGAAATGACTGTCATTCGCAACAAATCTCGTCTCGTGGCTAAAGGATATCCACAAGAAGAAGGGATAGATTTCGAAGAATCATTCACGCCTGTAGCTAGACTTGAGGCAGTCAGGATTTTCTTAGCCTATGCCGCTCACAAAAACATCACAGTCTATCAGATGGACATTAAGACAACTTTCTTGAATGGAACTCTGAAAGAAGAAGTGTATGTGAGTCATCCAGAGGGGTTCATCAACAAAGATCATCCGGACTACGTCTACAAGCTTAAAAAGGCCATTTATGGTTTAAAACAAGCTCCAAGAGCGTGGTATGACGAACTATCATCTTTCTTACTCAATAACAATTTCACCAAAGGAACAGTTGATGACACCTTGTTTATCAAAAACTTTATAGATGACATTTTGATTGTTCAGATTTACGTGGACGACATTATCTTTGGGTCCACTAATCCGAATCACTCAAAACATTTTGCAAATCTCATGAAAAGCAAATTTGAAATGTCCATGATGGGGGAACTAAAATTCATTCTTGGTTTACAAATACATCAATCCCCTCGTGGTATTTTTATCAATCAAGCTAAATATACAATAGAGATTTTGAAAAAACATGGAATGGAAAACTGTGATTCTATTGGAACACCAATGGTCACTACACCAAAAATTGGTGCTGACTTGTTTGGGAAACCCATCGATCCGAAGAAATATCGGAGCATGATTGGTTCTCTCATGTACCTAACTGCTAGCCGACCCGATATTCAATTTGCTGTTTGTTTGTTAGCACGGTTTCAGGCAAAGCCTACCGAACTTCACCTCAAAGAGGTTAAAAGGATCTTTCGGTACCTACGAAGCACCATTAACATGGGACTTTGGTATCCGAAGGATTCGGAGTTTAATCTAACAGCTTTTTCAGATGCCGACCATGCCGGTGATCAAGTTACAGCAAAGAGTACATCAGGTGGAGCACAATTTTTGGGTGAAAAGCTTGTAAGCTGGTCGTCAAAGAAACAGGATTGTGTTGCACTATCAACCGCCGAAGCCGAGTAAGTGTCTCTATCTGCGTGTTGTGCCCAAGTTCTTTGGATGAGGACACAACTCACAGATTATGGCTTTACTTTCGACAGAATACCTATGTATTGTGATTCAAAAAGTGCCATAGCCATCTCGTGCTATCCGGTACATCATTCTAAGACAAAGCATATCAAAGTCCGCTACCATTTCATCAAAAACACATGGAAGAGGGTACTGTTGAATTATTCTCCGTTAAGACTGATTACCAACTCGCCGATCTATTTACTAAAGCCCTTCCAAAAGAACGGTTTAACTATCTAGTTCGACGAATTGGCCTGCGAAGCCTAACTCCTGAGGAGCTAGAACGTCTTCATGAATCTTCTTGAAAAATGTTTTCAAAATCGCTTCGCTGTAAATATTTCTGAAAAAACAAAATACAAAATTTGAAAAACCAACAAAAACAAAATACAAAAATATAAAACTTCCAAAAAATACAAAAACAAGATAAAATCAAAAATCCAAAAATATTCTTCTCACGACATGTCTCTTGTATAATCGATATTCTGTACGTTTCTAGAAATGTCATTCAACAATGATACGGATATGTACAGATGCTTGAGCGAGAGTTTTTTTTATATTTTTCTAAAACATGTCGTTTCTCAAAAACTTCTTCACTATGGATTTCGTATACTTCAGTACGAAACCCGGACCATAATCGATGACTTCTTAGTATTTCAGCTAAGGACTCGTTCTTCAAAGAAAGAAAAGTGCTTAAACCAAGACAAAAGTTTTTAAATAATTTTTGAGCACTTATCCTAAAATCATTAAAATGAATTGTCTACACCTTACAGTGCACAACTCAAGTTTTCAAAGAAAGGATAGTGCTACGCAAAAATGATTTTCATCAACAAAGTGCACTTATCCTAAAAATGGACACTGTTGTACGCCTCAGTGCGACATTCCTATTCAAACAAAGAGAAGTCTTTGTTTTTCAAAAAACCTTGATGCAAAATTCAACAAATCAGAAACTTCTTTCTCTTTCAGAATTTTGCTGAGAGAAGACTCCTTCCCTCTAAACCTTAAAAAAGTTTAACATTCTCAAAACATATGCGAGTTTTGAGGGGGAGTATTTCTAAAACAAAAATGTTCCGATTTCATGCTAAAACAAATCCGTCTATCTCTCCAAAAGATTTTTTCTCAATCAGTTGATTTAAAAAATATCACGATATGCTATTTTTGAGGGGGAGAAGACGTGATTAAAATGTGATCAAAATGTTTAAAGATTGTGGCTGAATCTCAGAAGAGCTCGACTCAGTATGTACCAATGAATTGACGAAGCTTAAAATGTCAGTAATCGAAAAGACTTGTCCTGGACGGGTAATAATTTCAAGCTAGTCTAACTAGTAATGTAAGCGTGTCTCGAATAGGACTTGTCTGAGTAGAATGTACCGTAACGAGAGACTTTCTTTGGACTTGACCAGGACGGGTAATAATTTCAAGCTAGTCTAACTAGTGATGTAAGCGTGTCTCGAATCGGTCATGTTCACTGAAAGTGGATCAATTCAAAAGTGCAAACTCCTCACGCATGTGCAAATTTCTTAAAAATACATGAGCACATGTGAAGGGGGAGTCCTTCAAAAGTTACAAAACTCTCAAAGTGGTAACAACAATGTGTTTTTATTATCATAAACATTTTGAGAGATTTTCAATGAATGGTTTCATGGCAATTATAGGATAGTCATGGTGTTATAAGGTGACTAAGGTTAGGAAAAACCGTCCTATGATCCGCCAAAGCCGGAGGGATCTACCCAAGGATAAATCCAGTAGATTAGAATTAGATATCCTTAGGTATGATTGAAAAAAAGGAGAAAATGAGAAAGGAGAAAGAAGGGGTTGAAGAATTAAAAAGAAAATATATGAAAAAGGGTGAAAAGAATTAGCCCTCCATATGTTCAACCTTAGGGCAGACACCGGGTACAATTCGTATGCTACTGGTTGTTACTAAGGTGACACTGGTATTGAAGATAAAGACGTCATGGACCCAGTGACGCACTGCACTAAACCTTCTTAACCACTCAAGTTCTCTTAAAAGAGCTTGTTTCATTCTCACGGGGAACCGGTGTAATCTATCGACTTATCTCTTAGAGATGGTTGATATTGAAACAGGAGACCCCTCCCTAGTCTCCGCATAAGAAACCTAAGTGTACACTTATCGAGTCTAGAACCATGAGATACATCAAAGATCTCTTAGGAACACTTAGTATTTCTACAACTAGTATTCTACATCAATGGACACCAGCTGTAAATTATAGAGTCCTACGCAGATCTTAGCAATCAGCTAGAACATTTATGAGAGGATTCACTTTTGTGATTCTCAATGATTGAATGGAAACTCCTGCCAGGCTCAACATCAAGCAGCCCTGACAGCAGGTCACTTCGGTAATTCTTTATGAGTTACGCTTAGTGTTAGCGATGGTTTCAAACGGTCTACAGTCGTGGAGTGATCCCCAGCGACTCACCCATTCGTTAATCTACTCAGTAGGTTTCGTAAGCTCTCTCAGGAGTATCCGAAATGGGAACGGCCATGATAAGGATTAGAAGGAGTCTTCACACTATGCTGTTGACGATCTCTAATTCCTTATCTGTAAGTACCGGTTGATTATTGCTAACTGTTTAACTGCAGGTACATATCACCTCCATGGCGACGGATTCCACATGCTCATACATGTATCACAAAGTCAAAGGAAAGTTCTCACAAAGATCAAAGGATAGCAACAGTCAAAGAAAGATTCTACGCCAAAAGAAGAATCTACAAAGTCTAATGACAAAGATCTGTGTTAAAGAACGGGAACAACAAATGCATGTATCACAAAGACAGAAGATGTATGAGCATGTTAGAATGGCGAACAACCACCACAGACGCAGAAGTGACGAAAGGCAGACAACGAATGATGAAAAGTCAGTCATCAAAGATCACAAAGCATGAAGGAACAAAAACTAAAGACTATTCTGCAACGACAAACAAAGTTCAAGACAAATAACACGGAAGACCTAATCACGTGGATCATCATTCGAATGACCACCCCTTAGGGGGAGATTGTTAGCATCAAAGAAATATTAAAAGAAGTGATGGTGATTCTCATGTTAGTAACTTTGTCACAGTGTCATTATATGTAATAGTTTAAGTTAGTTGCGCTTTGGACTTGGTAAGCTAACATGTTAAGTGTTATTTTATGCAAGCCTTTTATAATATATGTAATCCAAGTCCAAGCCCAAGCCCGTAGAAAGCCTTAGGTCATATCATCTCTTGTACTATAAAAGACACCATACACCTCATTTGTGTGGTGTGTAAGTGTTTGTTTTTATTTGAATAAAAGTTCTCATTTCCATCTCTCTTTCTCATATATACGATTCACCTATACAACATCAAGTCACCATCTTTCCTTCTTCTAAGCTTCTATATTTATGATAAAGTTGTGTTATTTAAGGTCCTACAGTTTTGTTAAAAGGTATGAGTATTTTTACAAGAACACTCTATACAGGAGCAGTTCACAAGTAAGAATTACATGATCAGACAATATACAATCATTAGCTATAGATTCATCTAAACCGTCTCCAACATCAAGTATTTGATGATTAGGAGTGTCTGCATGATTGTTAGTGTCATGTGCATCCTTCATCAGCACTTCTCCGTTATCAAAGTTGAGAAGATCGCAAATGGACTCTAGTGATGACTGCATTTCTGTAATATCTTCTGTTTTTGGGTTCTAAAATGATCAAAGCCGGTGATTAAATACTTATATAAACAAAGGTGTATCTACAATAAAATCATGTGTTCATACAAATAGTTTACAATTCATACAAACCTTTGCATTATCATCGGCTGCAGAAAAAGGTCCTTCATTCTCACCAGGAGCACTCGTGGCCTATATATATTAATGCGGTTATTGTTTAATAATACAAATCGTACTTATTTGTGTTTAGTTAAACGAACCTTTGCATCATCGGTTGGGTTTGCAAACACAGGCACAAGCTTTTTGACTACCACCTCTACAGATTCATCTAAAAAATCTCCAAATCAAGTATCTGATGACTAGGAGTGTCTGCATGATTGATAGTGTCATGTGCATCCATCATCAGCATGTCTCCGTTATCAGAGTTGAGAAGATCGCAAAAGGACTCTAGTGATGACTGCATTTGTGTAATATCTTCTGTTTTTGGGTTCTAAAACGATCAAAGCCGGTGATTAAATACTTATATAGACAAATTTGTGTCTACAATAAAATCTTGTGTTCATAATTGGTTTAATAATAATGTAATTGATGAAAAATATTTTAGAATTCATACAAACCTTTGTATTATCATCGGCTGCAGAAAAAGGTCTTTCATTCTCACAAGGAGCACTCGTGGCCTATATATATTAATGCAGTTATTGTTTAATAATACAAATCGTACTTATTTGTGTTTAGTTAAACGAACCTTTGCATCATCGGTTGGGTTTGCAAATACAGGCACAAGCTTTTGAACTACCGCCTCTACAGATTCATCTAAAATATCTCCAACATCAAGTATCTGATGACTAGGAGTGTCTGCATGATTGATAGTGTCATGTGCAGTTATTGTTTAATAATACAAATCGTACTTATTTGTGTTTAGTTAAACGAACCTTTGCATCATCGGTTGGGTTTGCAAACACAGGCACAAGCTTTTGAACTACCGCCTCTACCGATTCATCTAAAATATCTCCAACATCAAGTATCTGATGACTAGGAGTGTCTGCATGATTGATAGTGTCATGTGCATCCATCATCAGCATGTCTCCATTATCAAAGTTGAGAAGATCGCAAAAGGACTCTAGTGATGACTGCATTTCTGTAATATCTTCTGTTTTTAGGTTCTAAAACGATCAAAGCCGGTGATTAAATACTTATATAGACAAAGTTGTGTCTACAATAAAATCATGTGTTCATAATTTGTTTAATAATAATGCGATTGATGAAAAATATTTTACAATTCATACAAACCTTTGCATTATCATCGGCTGTAGAAAAAGGTCCTTCATTCTCACCAGGAGCACTCGTGGCCTATATATATTAATGCGGTTATTGTTTAATAATACAAATCGTACTTATTTGTTTTTAGTTAAACGAACCTTTGCATCATCGGTTGGGTTTGCAAACACAAGCACAAGCTTTTTAACTACCGCCTCTACAGATTCATCTAAAACGTCTCCAACATCAAGTATCTGATGACTAGGAGTGTCTGCATGATTGATAGTGTCATGTGCATCCATCATCAGCATGTCTCCGTTATCAAAGTTGAGAAGATCGCAAACGGACTCTAGTGATGACTGCGTTTCTGTAATATCTTCTGCTTTTGGGTTCTAAAACAATCAAAGCCGGTGATTAAATACTTGAATCATTGTGGTGGCGGATGCGTATTGTTTTTGCGTGTATAGTTTTGTTTTCCAAAGAAATACCGGTGAAAGTATGTTCCCCGGGTTGTTATCCCAACGAGGGTTGAATTGATCTTGTCGACGCGGTTTGTGAATCTTGTGAAGTGAATGAGGATAGAAGAGATATTTTGGTTTTTGATTATGCTACAATTGAGAATAAAATTGCAATTAAAGCAAAGAGAACAAGCAAATAATGCAAAACACATTAGCTAATAAAACAAACATTCTCAAAAGTGAAATAGAAATAAAAACGTAGAGAAAACTTAATATTACTAAATTGTAAAAAGAAAAATAAAAGCGATACTAGTTCTACGATTGCAAAATGAGTTTATCTAAATAATAAGATGTAAAAGAAAAATAACGTAAAGGAAAATTATATTTTTGGCTTTTTAATTTTTTATTAAAATGAAAAGGATATAAAGATTAATTAAAAAGGAAATACGTAAAAGAAATAAAAATTATTTATTATTAAACTAAAAATGCTGACTAGATAACGTGACTAAATAAAAGCTACTAACTTGTTATATAATAAATCCTAACTTGATAAATTTTTAGAAAAATTCGGCAGAGTTTCGTTTAGATATTAAGCATAAGAAAACCTCACTCGAAAAACAATGAGGAAATGATTATCGAACTTGATAATCTTGGCAACTCGCCAAAAGAAATGAAACTTGGTAAAACTAAAAACTCAAACTCGATACCTTTTAAAAACCCTAACTCGATAAATTTATTTTTTAAAAACCCCTAACTCGATAAACCTAAACCTAACTCGATACTTTATTTAACCCTAACTCGATAACACTATTTGAACCTAACTCGATACTAACTTTTTAAACCCTAACTCGATAGTAATGCAAACCTCTAACTCGATACTCTTAAACCCTAACTCGATAAAAATATTACTCCAAACTCGATAAACACAAAACTCTAACTCGATAGACCTAGTTACCCTAACTCGATAGAATTTTTGACTCAAACTCGATAATACTATTTAGTTACCCTAACTCGACAAATCAAAACCTAACTCGAAAGACTTTTTGATTAACCCTAACTCGATAGACATATAACCCTAACTCGATAGTTTATATGTAGACACCTAACTCGAAAGTAACTATGTAAAACTCTAACTCGAAAGTATTTTTAAAGCCAAACTCGATAAACACATATAAAAAACTAACTCGACAGAAATTAAAAATCTAACTCGACAAGAAATTTAAAGATGCAAACTCGAAATAAAAAAATTTTAAAAAACAAACTTGAAAACATCATAACAAAACACCATTTTGATCCAAAATAAAGCTTAAAAATTAATGTTTTTCGACAAATTTATTACCAAACAAACTAGTTTAACCATAAACTTTAAATCCCATCAATAAAAACACAAATTTAGCAACTAAAAATTAAAGACTTTTAGAAAGATAAAGCTTTTTAGAGAGAGAAAGTAAAATAAGACTTGACAAAAATTAAAACAACAATTAAAAACTTACCAAAAAAAACTAACCATTAAAATAAAACAAAACAACAACCTCTCAAATGAGACTTACAACTCTATTTATAGGCTAGGGGCTAGGGCTTCTCTAATCTTTTACATTGTTGCATAATTAGCCCCTAGACCTTTACAAAACATGAAATTCAAGCTTAAAACATTATAAAATGTAACTAATACAACTTAATATTAAACGTAACGATTGATAGTGATCCAAATGCATTTCTTGTAACTTGGAGGATTTGCTTTGATGTTTCTTCCTCGGCTTCGGTTTTTTACCTTTTTCCAATCTCGTGCTCGTTTTTGTCAGTTTTGCTTTGTTTTCGTTCATTTTTCACATATCCGTACCTGCACATGCACAAATACAAACACACACATTTTCTTGGCATATTTTGTTAGTATTTGGTATTTTTGGTCTGAATTAAGGTCTAAAAAGATGTGTGAATAAGCACTCATCAAAATCCCCCAGACTAAGGTATTGCCGTGTCCTCACGCAATGTCATCACCTCACGCTTAAAAGATAAATAATTTCAAAACCTCTCTTTACTGACGTTGTAAAGTAGCAATGACTTTCAAGAGAGAAATTAAAATCATTTATTCTCAAAAACGCTCCGTTATCCGATTTTCATAAATAATAACTACTACTACTCTTTTTGTATTTTTCATTTTTATATGTGACGGTTTATTTTGACTTTCATTATCAATTCATATCTGTTGATAATTTTCAGGGTCAACGAGTAGAAACACTTCAAGGAGAAGAGACCATACGGATAAAAATCGTCATCCTTGATTTTTCACAAGCTCCCAAACTAAGCGTAAAATCGAAATCATTGTTTAACTAGAAGTTAGATGCTAACACTGCCCACAAAAGTTACTTGTGTATTACCTCTTGTTCCCAGGTCCTATGTTTTGTATCTCAGGATTTTAATTTGTTGAGAAATGAATTGATTCATATTTTTCTCATTTTGATATTTGTTAGTCCGATAAGAGCACAAAATTTGAACGCTAAGTAGTTTCCAAACTTTCCCTCGAAAATCTCTGCATACAAAAGTCGGGTCCACATGAAGGTCTCAGATTTAACACGATTTGTGGAAGCCTCCCTTTTTATTTACGACCGAGACATACCTTGTTTGATACACGAAACGGAAGCTTTTTATTAGGGAAACCCCCGGAGTCGAAGCTTGGCATTTTTGCATAACTATAATCACTTTAATAATATTTGGTCCTTAGTCCTTTATTTCAATTACAACAACGGTTTTGAGCCGCCAAGATGCAAGAGCTTTATTATGACTTTTGGATTTATATCCTTTGCTTTTTTACAGCTTTGGATTCCTTTGCCTTTTTATTTGGCTTTGGATTATTATTATTGATATTCATAATCATATGCCAAACCCCAAGTCCTACGGCCTTTACTAAGATCACAACATCGGATGCGAACCGGCAAGATGCAATAGTCTATTTCACCGTAACACTGGCAGTACCCCTATGTGTACCAAACCCTCATATGCAGAAATTTTGTTGGGAACGAGAAAAAACTAAGTATTGCCCAAACCGTATACACTTAATTAATCCTAGACATCTATTTATATTGGTGTGCAAGCTTGTGGGAACAAGGAGGCCACAAGTACCTCTCGTGGGTTTTTTAAATCCCAAGAGATGAGATCCGTGTATAGCACGAAACTTCTAAATAAACTCTATCATTCCTCGATCTCCGCAAATTTAAAATCCCAAATAATGAGATCCGCGGATGCTTAGCCATAATCTTTTGATTATATTGGTTAAGGGAGACGAGCTAGGGCTCAACACGCCCGGTCAAGTCAAAACATTTATTTCTACTCTCGCCGGTAGGAAAGTCAAAACAAGGTGTCAAAACTTATTATTCATATCATATATATTCATTTTTTTTTTTTTTCATTTTTCATCATTTTTTTTTTTTTTTTTTTTTTTTTTTTTTGCATAATAAAGCGGTGACAAAAATTAAAATTTTTGGTGGAAAACGGACTTGCGTAAGTTAACAGCTCAGATAAAGGTGACAGGTCAAATCGAATCGAAGATTCACCCCCCCAGACTAAAGTGAAAGATTGTCCTCAATGTTTTAAGGGTAAAGGAAATCCTACGTAAAATCTAAGGCCATTTATTAAGTATGCCAAGAGATAAACGTTAGTCGATAAGATTTTGGATATGGTGAATTTCCAATAGAGCAGCGAAGGATGAGACTCGAGTGTAGAGAATGACAAACCACGAGCACGAGAGTCTTCAAACTTCGGGGAAATTCCTGAACATTCACAAACAACCACGAAAACACAAGTTTGGAAAGGGTTGCCCCCCTCACGTTACGTTATTAAAGAAAATAGAAAATAAGGAAAATGAAATGGATAAGCATGGGGTGCCTCCCACGAAGCGCTTGTTTTTGATCACCGAGTCACATGAGCTTGACTCGATCCCCGAATTTAATCGTCCTTGGGGAAAGTTTGGAGATCCGGAACAACCATGGGTGGTATGTCCCCTCCAAAGTAATGTTTAACACTTGAGATAGCTCAACGGTTCCATAAGGAAATACTTGAGAAATGGTGAATGGTCCAGTCCAACGGGTTTTTAACTTGCCCGAGAAAATCTTTAATCGAGAATTGAAAAGAAGGACCCGATCACCCACATTAAAGATACGATCTTTAATCTTAGCATCGTGAATCCTCTTTGTCTTCTCTTTGTAGATCAAAGAGTTCTCATAGGCTTGATCACGAAGTTCGACTAATTCATTTAATTGAAGTTTACGATGATCACCCGCGGTCTGCAAATCAAAATTAGCACGTTTTAAAGCCCAATATGCTTTGTGCTCTAGTTCAAAAGGTAGATGGCAGGCCTTTCCGTAAACCAGCTTGTATGGAGTGCACCCGATAGGTGTTTTGTAAGCTGTACGGAAAGCCCAAAGTGCATCATCTAACTTATCAGCCCATGAAGCACGATGTTCACCTACGGTTCTTTCCAAGATACGTTTCAAACCACGATTGGAGACCTCAACTTGTCCACTTGTCTGTGGATGATATGCTGTAGAAAGACGATGTGTGACACCATATTTGAGCATAACCTTTGCGAATTGGTCATTACAAAAATGGGTCCCACGATCACTTATAATAGCACGAGGTGCACCAAATCGGGCGAAGAGACTTTTAAGAAATTTCACAACAACTCGTGCGTCATTGGTGGGGAGCGCCTTCGCTTCAACCCATTTAGATTGATAATCGACGGCCACGAGGATATATTTGTTTCCACGAGAAGACGGGAATGGACCCATGAAATCGATACCCCAGACGTCAAAAATCTCACAGACTTGGATGGCATTTTGAGGCATCTCGTCCTTCTGAGAAATTTTTCCTTGACGTTGGCAAGAATCACATGATTTAACCAACTCACGAGCATCCCGATAAATCGTTGGCCAATAGAAGCCGGAATCAAAAACTTTCTTAGCGGTGAAATTGGCACCATGATGTCCCCCCGTGGGTCCATTGTGGCAAGCCATGAGAATTTCAGCGGCTTCCGTGCCGTGAACACACCGCCGGATCACTTGATCCGCACAAATTTTGAACAAGTAGGGGTCGTCCCAAAAATAATGCTTAACATTTTAAAGAATTTCTTCTTTTGCTGGAACGACATCCCTTTACGGATAAAATTCCCCGCATGGTAATTAGCAAAGTCGGCGAACCATGGGGCACTAGGATCATTTTGTGATAAACTTCCAAGTGTCTCGAGAGGAAATGATTCGTTAATTTCCTTATTCTCGAAGGCACTTTGATGGGGATTTTCAAGACGTGAAAGATGATCGGCAGCAAAGTTCTCAGCTCCTTTTTTGTCTCGAATTTCAACTTTGAATTCTTGAAGGAGGAGAACCCACCGCATCAAGCGTGGCTTAGCATCTTTCTTTGCCATTAAGTATTTTAGAGCCGAATGATCCGTATACACTATGCTTTTCTTTAAGAGCAAATACGATCGAAATTTTTCAAAAGCATAAATGACGGCTAACATCTCTTTTTCAGTAGTCGTATAATGGTATTGAGCATCGGTCATTATTTTACTAGCATAGTGTATTGGTTGAAAATGTTTTGACTTGCGTTGCCCCAGGACTGCACCAATGGCATAATCGCTAGCATCACACATTAGCTCAAAGGGCAAGTCCCAATCGGGGGCAATTAAAACGGGAGCCTCCGTTAACTTATTTTTGAGAATATTGAATGCTTCGATGCATTCATTTGAGAAGATAAACGGAGCATCTTTTTCAAGCAAGTGTGTCAGGGGCCGGGCTATCTTAGAAAAGTCTTGAATGAAACATCGGTAAAATCCGGCATGACCGAGAAAAGTTCTAATTCCTTTAACGGTGGTAGGATGAGGTAATTTTGCAATAACGTCGACTTTAGCTCTATCGACCTCAATCCCGGATTTCGATATTTTATGGCCAAGGACTATGCCTTCTTTGACCATGAAATGGCATTTCTCCCAATTTAGAACCAAGTTGGTGTCTTTACACCGTTTTAGCATATTTTCTAAATGGGAGAGACACGAAGTGAAAGAATCTCCGTAAACCGAGAAATCGTCTATGAAAACTTCCATGGTTTTCTCGATCATGTCCGAGAAAATAGACATCATGCACCTTTGGAACGTGCCCGGAGCATTGCATAAGCCAAAAGGCATACGACGATAGGCAAACGTTCCATAAGGGCAAGTGAACGTAGTCTTTTCCTGGTCCGGAGGGTCAATCGGTATTTGAAAATAACCGGAAAATCCATCAAGAAAACAATAGAACTCATTTCCCGCTAGACATTCTAGCATTTGATCCATAAATGGAAGTGGGAAATGGTCCTTACGAGTCGCGTCATTTAATTTTCGATAATCAATACAAACTCTCCATCCGGTAACAAGACGTGTCGGAATTAATTCATTGTCATCATTAGTAACGACGGTCATTCCACCTTTCTTCGGTACTCAGTGGACCGGGCTAACCCAGGAACTATCCGAGATTGGATAAATCATTCCGGCATCGAGGAGTTTGATAACTTCCTTTTTGATAACCTCATGAATTTTTGGGTTAACCCGTCGTTGTTGCTGAACGGACGGTTTGTAATTATCTTCAAATAAGATTTTATGCATGCAAAAACGAGGGTCGATACCCTTAATATCGGAAATTTGCCAAGCGATGGCATTTTTATGCTTCTTGAGCACATCTAAGAGACGGTTCTTCTCTTCATCTTTAAGTTCTTTTGAAATTATGACGGGAAGTTTATCGGTTCCTTCCAAAAATGCGTATTCAAGATGAGGAGGTAAATCCTTGAGCTCGGGCTCTGGAGGATTCTCAATAGACGGCTTAACTTCTTTAACATCGGCCATTTTGAGGTCCATTGGAGGGAGGGACGGGTTGGGATCTGCATTTAATAAATTTTCAATCAAAAGAATATCTCCCTCCATGTCAAAATCGGAATGATCAATTTCCGGTGAAATCGAATCATTAGCAAGAAAGGCCTCGATCTCTTCCAAGATGAAATCACTCCCCTCAAACGGAGTGAGAGAAGGGGAAGGATCGGAAATGATTGGTTCAGAAGAATGAGTGGGATTGCCACTCGAAGCATGTTCGGTAAAACCAAGTCATTCTTGAGCATACTCCTCCGTAACTTCGTCGATAACGTCGACTCGGTTAACGGAATATTTGTCATAATTGGAGGAGTATTTCGTGGTTTGATCCAAATTAAACGTTACAGCTTCGGTACCAACGCGTAGGGTAATTTCTTCATCATAAACATCAATTAACGCATGGCTGGTCTTTAGGAAACCTCTCCCAAGAATGAGAGGTACCCGCTGATCAGCATCAAAATCAACAACGACAAAATCGGCAGGGAAATTAAATTTCCCAACATTGACGAAGACATCCTCGGCTATTCCCATCGGGCGGGAAGTAGTTCGGTCGGCTAGCTCGAGGGTCATGCAAGTCGGAGTTAATTCGGGTAAAGACAACTTTTTTCAAATAGATAACGGCATTAGGTTAATGCTAGCACCAAGATCGGCCAAGGCGAAGCACTGAACCATCCCAGGAAAATTACACAGAATGAGAAATCGACCGGGGTCTTCAAGCTTTTCGGGAAGCTTTTTGAGGATAACCGCCGAGCAATTCTCATTCATCTGGGTTCGAGATTTCTCAAACAATTTTTCTTTATTATTCAGAAGACCTTTCAGCATTGAAGAAAATTTAGGCATTAAAAGTATAGCATCCGCGAGAGTTATTTCAAAATGTAGCTCTTGAAAAATCTGATAAAACTTTTCTATCTGGTTTTTATCTTTCTCTCGGTGCTTTTGTTCGTTTAAGCGTGACGGATAAGGCAAATTTGTTTTGACGGGAGTGACATTTTTAGTTTCGTTAACAACTTTATCTTTTCCTTTGAACGTCGAGACCACCGGAGGTTGGATGTTTTCGGTCCTTCCATTATTAATAGGAATTTCCGTATCCGTTGTCACCTCGGGTTCACGGGCGACTACCTTGGGAGGTAAAGAAGAAGAGGTAATCGGAGCCGTTGGTCCATTGATTGTAACACCGCTCCTAGTCGTAATTGCTTTTGCATCACCCCGCGGGTTAGCAATTGTGTTGCTCGGAAGAGAACCAGACGTCGATGCTTGATTCCTCTGAATAAAACTGCTCATCATTTGTTTAAGTTCATTCGTTTGTCGAGTTATAGATGTGTCGATCTCTTTCTTAAATTCAACCCTCATGTTGTTGATTTGATTTTGCATTGCTCGTATGCTAACATCGTTTGTTTTCATATAATTAGCAAAATCAGGAGAAGGTTGTACTTGTTGTGGTGGTTGATAAACTTGTTGGGGTGGAGGGACTTGATAATTTTGACGATTTTGAGCTTGGTTGAAGTTGGTTCCACGGTTTTGTTTGTAACCTTGGTTTTGATAACCTTGATTATTTTGAGGATAACGGTTTTGATTAGTTTGCACGGGTGGAAACCCGGGTAGCCCTGTTTGGTTATTCTAAGTACGAAAAGCTTGGTTTGGATTGTAGTTTACGGTAGCAACGTTAGAATTGTAAACTTGGCCATCGGTGGCTTGACAATCATAATACGGATGGGGTCCACCACAAATCACACATTTTTCATTAACGGCTTTAACGGGCTCGGGTTTTTGGTTCTGAGACTTAAACTCTTTCATCATACAATAGATAGCGTCGGTAAGTCCGGCCATTTCTGATGATTGGGCCGACGAAGAAGAAGGAGTACAAGAAGTCACTTTCGAAACATTCGGTTTGTTACGAGAAGTTGGAACCTTTGATTTGTTCTTGATGATCGTTAAAATATCCATTGGCGTACGATTCAAGATATTGCCACCGGCGGCTGCGTTTAAAGAATCTTGATCGTTTTGAGTCAAAGCGTTATAAAACGTGTCGATTTGGTGCAATTCGGAGAAACCATGGTGAGGACATTCTCGAAGAAGATCCTTAAATCGTTCCCATGCTTCACCAAAGCTCTCATCAAAACGTTGTTGAAAATTAGTTATATCATTCTTAAGATTAGTTGTTTTAGATGGTGGAAAGAAATGATTAACAAATTTCGAGACGAGTTCTTCCCATGTGTGAATTGAACGAGGAGGTTCTTTTTCAAGCCAAATCCGGGCTGAACCCTCGAGTGAAAATGGGAACAACATAAATTTGATAGCATCGTGAGGGACATCCTTAAATTTCATAGTCGAAGTTAACTTATTGAACCATCGGATATGTGCGTGAGGATCATCCCTTTCAAAACCTTGAAATTGTTTAGATGTGACAAGTTGAATTAATCCAGTTTTAAGTTCAAAATTATCAGAAAGAATTGGTGGTAAAACAATTGCGTCCCCATATCCCTCGGTGGGACACTGGAGCAATTCTTGCATAGTACGTTGATCGGCCATCTCGGTGATGGGTGTTTCAACAAGAGTACGTAACTCGGGTATGTAAGCTTGTTTACGACGTCTACGATAGCGTTGGTTCGGTATGGTCGGAGAATTATCGATTAATCTCGACCGTGAACGTGTGATCATACACTTAAAAGAAACAAAAGTGAAAGAAAAAGGAAAATAAATATGAAAAGAAAATCTTTTTGTTTGTTTGGTTTTCTTTTTTTTTTTTTTTTTTATATTTTAATTAAAGCGATAACTTCCAAAGGAAGGTTCTTCAAAACACAAATCAAACAAACGATCGACGAAATCTTAACAACGCACTCCCCGGCAGCGGCGCCATTGATGCATATTATTTTGGCGTGTATAGTTTTGTTTTTCCGAAGAAATACCGGTGAAAGTATGTTCCCCGGGTCTTTATCCCAACGAGGGTTGAATTGATCTTGTCGACGCGGTTTGTGAATCTTGTGAAGTGAATGAGGATAGAAGAGATATTTTGGTTTTTGATTATGCTACAATTGAGAATAAAATTGCAATTAAAGCAAAGAGAACAAGCAAATAATGCAAAACACATTAGCAAATAAAACAAACATTCTCAAAAGTGAAATAGAAATAAAAACGTAGAGAAAACTTAATATTACTAAATCGTAAAAAGAAAAATAAAAGCGATACTAGTTCTACGATTGCAAAATGAGTTTATCTAAATAATAAGATGTAAAAGAAAAATAACGTAAAGGAAAATTATATTTTTGGCTTTTTAATTTTTTATTAAAATGAAAAGGATATAAAGATTAATTAAAAAGGAAATACGTAAAAGAAATAAAAACTATTTATTATTAAACTAAAAATGTTGACTAGATAACGTGACTAAATAAAAGCTACTAACTTGTTATATAATAAATCCTAACTTGATAAATTTTTAGAAAAATTCGGCAGAGTTTCGTTTAGATATTAAGCATAAGAAAACCTCACTCGAAAAACGATGAGGAAATGATTATCGAACTTGATAATCTTGGCTAACTCGCCAAAAGAAATGAAACTTGGTAAAACTAAAAACTCAAACTCGATACCTTTTAAAAACCCTAACTCGATAAATTTATTTTTTAAAAACCCCTAACTCGATAAACCTAAACCTAACTCGATACTTTATTTAACCCTAACTCGATAACACTATTTGAACCTAACTCGATACTAACTTTTTAAACCCTAACTCAATAGTAATGCAAACCTCTAACTCGATACTCTTAAACCCTAACTCGATAAAAATTTCACTCCAAACTCGATAAACACAAAACTCTAACTCGATAGACCTAGTTACCCTAACTCGATAGAATTTTTGACTCAAACTCGATAATACTATTTAGTTACCCTAACTCGACAAATCAAAACCTAACTCGAAAGACTTTTTGATTAACCCTAACTCGATAGACATATAACCCTAACTCGATAGTTTATATGTAGACACCTAACTCGAAAGTAACTATGTAAAACTCTAACTCGAAAGTATTTTTAAAGCCAAACTCGATAAACACATATAAAAAACTAACTCGACACAAATTAAAAATCTAACTCGACAAGAAATTTAATGATGCAAACTCGAAATAAAAAAATTTAAAAAAACAAACTTGAAAACATCATAACAAAACACCATTTTGATCCAAAATAAAGCTTAAAAATTAATGTTTTTCACCAAATTTATTACCAAACAAACTAGTTTAACCATAAACTTTAAATCCCATCAATAAAAACACAAATTTAGCAACTAAAAATTAGAGACTTTTAGAAAGATAAAGCTTTTTAGAGAGAGAAAGTAAAATAAGACTTGACAAAAATTAAAACAACAATTAAAAACTTAACAAAAAAAACTAACCATTAAAATAAAACAAAACAACAACCTCTCAAATGAGGCTTACAACTCTATTTATAGGCTAGGGGCTAGGGCTTCTCTAATCTTTTACATTGTTGCATAATTAGCCCCTAGACCTTTACAAAACATGAAATTCAAGCTTAAAACATTATAAAATGTAACTAATACAACTTAATATTAAACGTAACGATTGATAGTGATCCAAATGCATTTCTTGTAACTTGGAGGATTTGCTTTGATGTTTCTTCCTCGGCTTCGGTTTTTTACCTTTTTCCAATCTCGTGCTCGTTTTTGTTAGTTTTGCTTTGTTTTCGTTCATTTTTCACATATCCGTACCTGCACATGCACAAATACAAACACACACATTTTCTTGGCATATTTTGTTAGTATTTGGTATTTTTGGTCTGAATTAAGGTCTAAAAAGATGTGTGAATAAGCACTCATCAGTGGCAGGTTGAATGGTTCTTGTGGAAAAGAGGTTGGAAATGTAACTAGATGGTAAAGGCGCAAATGAGGTGAATGGAAGTGTCTGAGAATGCTTGATTGTTCAAAAAAGGAAGAATATGAAGCAGAACTGTGAAGCTCTACAGAGATTGTCGTATCTAGTATTGTCAGATATTTACATGTTGTCTGATATCAGATATCGAAATAGTTGTTGAGTTTTCTGTTTTGGGACATGTCCAAAACAGTTATGTTTATGTCAAGCATTGTACAAAAACATTTGAGTGATTAATATAAAATTCACATTTGCACCAAAAAAAAAAAACGGTGATTAAATACTTATATAAACAAAGGTGTGTCTACAATAAAATCATGTGTTCATAATACAAATCATACTTATTTGTGTTTAGTTAAACGAACCTTTGCATCATCGGTTGGGTTTGCAAACACATGCACAAGCTTTTTAACTACCGCCTCTAGCTCCGCAGTTCGGCGGACACAAGACCCTAGTTGAACAGTCAACGACTTTACCTGTTTTTCAAGCTCCATATCTTTAGTTAATTCTCTAGTTGATTTTTTTTCTCCTCCTGGATCTCCTCTACTCAATCTGTCGGCGTCTTTCATACCCTCAAAACTATCTTTGGTTCTATCTGTGTCAACACCTCCATCGTGTCCAGATTGTGTCTTACCCTAAAAATAGTCGAACGATTTCCTATACCAGTCACGCCTCATTTCTTCAGCAGTCGGTTTAAGCATAGTAACTGGATCTAAATCCTATAAAAAAAATGATAACATGGTAATTAAAACACATACCACTAATTAAAACAATATTTCATATTTTATATTCATTAGGGTCTGCTAACGGTTATTACCGGCCCAAATAGTTTAGGGTAATGGCATTTTTCAAAGTTGCTTTCATTGGACCACGCAAGACACCTGGGTATCCCTCCTGGTGTTTTAGACCACCATCGATCACTCTTGGGGAGCGATTCCAATATCCAAACCTGTAAATTTGGTCAGTTACACAAATAGATTTGTTATTTGAGCAAATTTAAGGTACTTAACAAATACTTGCCTTGAGTGCCCAAGCAAATCCAGATATGTTGTACGTTGGTTTTGAAGAAGTATTTTTCTCTAATATTTTCATATGCACTTTTGCGCGCCTGTGAATCAAATTCATAACATTCTCATAAAATTGTTGCCAATAGTATTCACCCCAAGGAAATGCGTTCCAAGCTGGTATATCCTCTACTAGCCTCAGCATACATGGCTTGACAACCTTTTCAAGCTGTTGCCCCATAAAAATTACCTCCGACATGTACAACAAACAAACACGTACAGAATCCTCGTCACTCAACATTTCCCACATTGCATGGTCCTTTATCAAATTTTCTAGGTCTTGGATTTTCACCTTGCGCATATCGTTGCTAGGCTGGGCTGTTTTAACTTTTGCTGCTTTGCCCAAATTTGCCATATTCTTTTCCATGTTTTCCACTTTTTCTGGAAACACGCGTCTAACAAAAGGAGGAATGCCTTTATCCATATATTCAGGGAAAACAACCTCCCCGAAAGCGAAACCAGCCAACAAGAAAAACTCAGACCTTCCTAGCGATAAGTTATGACCAGCAGTGTGAAATACAATATTTTGATCAATCCTCGGAAACTTGTCGGGCCTTATTTTTTTGGTTAAAGGGTTTTCACCCTGGTAAATTTGATGCTGGAGAACATAGTTCAGCAAATGGTTATCCTGGCGTGTCTCCTTGAATTCTAACCAGTTTGCAAATACAGTTTTTTTAAAAACACTCAGTCGGTATGGGGAACGAGAAAACCTTTCTTTAATAGTCTCAATCATAGAAAGTTTGGACCGTATGGTAATCTTGCAGTAATAGGGCTGCATTATAAAACACAATTAAACACTACATGTATTTAAGGTTATTCCAAAACCGTGCATATTTTTGGTGTGTGTGACTGTGTTCTGTCTGTGTGTTTGATGATCGATGTGTGTGATGGTGTGTGTGTGTTTGTTTTGTGTTGGAGTTAGCTTTGGTTGCGTTTGGGTAAGGCCTTTTGTTAATTCAAAATATCACTTCAACTATAATTAAAATACTTAACATACTTCTTCAAATATCTTTACATACAAATGTATATGATAGAATCTTAGCAACATAGTTTTTTCAAGACTTTGACTCTAGTTACTAGACTTAACTCTCTTGATAGACTTCCGGCGTACTAATGATTATTTTTGCTCGGTTGGAGTGCAATTAGTTTAGAAGAACGTGTACACTTACGTATATACCTATGCAATATTTGATTCCACCAAAACCCATTTGCAATTAATGTCTCTCTCTCTCTCTATCTCTCTCTCTCTCTCTCTTGTTGCAGTTAATGCACCTTACATAAACTGATAACTTTGCTCGACATCTTACTTGACCATTGTGCGACTTTTTTTGCTTATAGTATACTATGTAATTACAATAAATTGTACACGTGTTTGTGAGGAGATGAATGCAACTGTTACGATTTACGAAACTGAATGTTGATAATTTTTTTTGAAAGGCAACAAGATATATAAAAAACGAGCCACCTATTAAATCAGAAAGGCATCTCCATTCCTCAATCAAGCAGATTAAGGAAAAAGAGACCCAAAAGAAAGACAACAACAAAAAGCCCCATAAATTCGGAATAACCAACTAGAGCTAGAGACAAAATACATAGAACCAAACTAAATCTCAAAACCTATTAGAAATCACAACGCTTTATAGGAGTGGGATGAAAGAATGGACTATTTTAATCAACGAAACTTTATAGAATATTGAGTTGGAAGTTCACCCTCACAACGCTTTCATTGGAAGGCAATGTACTAACCCCTAAAATAATTGTAGTATGATTTTGTGATTAGGGGTGCAACTATTAATCGCTAAAATAATTGGTCGGTTAAGTATGCTTCTGTTTGGTTAAATCTCTTGTTTCGTACTCCAAACACTGCACTGGTTGTTTTTTTTGGGCAAGAATGCACTGCACTTATGTATAAGTGCAAATCTTTTGTATCTAGTTTAAGGACACTTAAGTAAGTTTACAACTTTTTAAAATGCCCATTCTTTATGCATCACGTATTCACGTTAGGTCATCATAGTTTGGTAGACAGTTTAACCTTCTTTGGGTCTGTTGTAATATGCAGGAACTATCTAATGCTGATATTCATACATTTATGATATTTATTAAATATTCATGTTGAAGAGATTGCTGATCTGATAATTTAACATCAAATGCATGACTTTTGCTTATATGATTTGATACATTTCACAAAAATAACCTTCATAGGTCTCACCTATAAACGTTTGTTTAACGGTGACCGGAAAACATATAAGCAAAAGTTATTTTTGTGAAATGTATCAAATCTCGTTTTCTATCTACGGACTTCATTTGTTAATATCATTTGCTTTTGAAGCTGCCTAGCCATGTTGCAGTCTTTGACAATTTCATCCATTAATGAGTTTATGAATTTATACGCTTCACCGGGTAAAGGCTTCATGCTTTTCGGAATAATAGTACTCCATAAACCATATATATATATATATATATATATATATATATATATATATATATATATATATATATATATATATATATATATATATATATATATATATATATATATATATATCTACATTATATATAACAGGAGGCATTTGAAGAATATGCCACCTCAATGCCCCGTCAATGCCCAGTAATTCATTATCAGCCATGTCATCATCCATGTCATCACATTTTTTTAATTGATTTTCGAATTTTTCCAAAAAATATAAAAATGTATTGCACAGGATTCGAACCTTAGATCTCTACCAACACTAACAAACATCTCAACCATTGGAACAATGAAACTTTTGTTATTTTCTTTCCAAGACAAAATTGATAAAGCTAACAAACCTTAATGCAGGATGATTCATATTACGTATATCAGAATATCTAAAAACCCTTAATGTATCATATCAAGTATCACAATATCTAAAAACCCTAAATCGAAAAAAACACACAAAATTCATTCGTTGCTAACCTTTTTCTACAAAACCCTAAATCATATGTATCATTAAAACAAATATTCAATATTTACTCAATTGTTTCATCATCTATATTGTCACTACTCATTAGTATAATTGTCTTATTATTATTCTTGATGTCGTTGCAGACTTTACAAACCAACAAACATGTTTGAATCTTCAGGTAATCTCATTAGTATAATTGTCTTATTATTATTCTTGATGTCGTTGCAGACTTTACCAACCAACAAACATGTTTGAATCTTCAGGTAATCTTATTCAAATATTGTTTTTAGATGTTAACAAATTTGTCACTACTAATAAGGTTGAGTGAAAATTTAGATAATCTTAAGAAGTATATGTTTAACACTGAGGTATCTTAATCAACTTTACAATTGGTTCATTCTGCAGCTTCCTTTTGTGTTTTTGCTTTGAACTCGGTAACCTCATTCCTCATTCATGTATGGTGGGAAGTACTGTGGAAGGTATTTTTTTCCTTTTGATTTAATGTTAAAATTATTATATGAATATATGCACACACATAATCTGGGATACGACCACAAGGTTCAGGAAGTTTAGGGCGTTATATTCTAGCTATCCCAGCATTATTTATTCATAAAAAGACATGTATGAATTCAGTATCTATTGTGCGTTTACTTGATATGAAAAATAATGAAAGCATGTGCTCAAAGTGTAATTAAATAATATCATGGTAGGGTATTTCGATTATAAAATTTACATGTGATTAGTGCATGAATGAAACAGTGAGTGGTGATTGCAAGTGTGTAAGGTTTAACATAATTATTATACATGATGGTCTGTGAATTTATACAAGAATTTATAACAGGTGCGTGTGACTGCAAGGTTTTTTAGGTTCATGCAGTTGTGGCAAGCATGGCTAATTTATTTGGTTTAAAAATATGATTTTGTTTATTGTATCCTTTATTTTAGGGGTACATGTACGTGGTATGCAAGTTGTTCTGTGCATTCTGATATTCAAACTTACTTTTATTTATCGATCATGTTTATATTGAAGCTTTGTTGGTTTCATGAACCCTAATCTATTGGCTCAGGAAATTTGACCAGGCTGATACACCAGCTTAAAAGCATAGATCACCTGGACCAATTGTATAAAAGAGTCCCTTCAGATAACAAGCCTTCCTTTTTGGTAGAGGCTGTTTCTTTCTCCAAATGCCGAATGTTAATAGATGACTGGGCAGAGGTATAACAATCATCAAAACTGGTAAGCAGTCCTTGCGTAATTCCTGCTTATCCATATGTATGAGTGAAATAAACACCAGCATGAACCACATCCAACATTAACCAAAGTGCTTATAATATGTATTATTTAAGAGGTAAAACAATGAGAATCAGACAATAAGTTTAAATAACTTTTCCCAATCTGATTATCAGAATCGTTTTTATCTTCATCCACCACATGGAACTCATTAGTAGCGATTTTGAAAACACTATAGTTAGATAAGCACTTTGCAAGAGCAATTCCAAACACCCCCGAATGTTAGACCTAAAAATATCAGTTTTCTTACAGCAACTTTTTTGTCAAAATGCTACAAAATTGATTCTATTTTGGTGGGGACATGGGAGTATAGTGTGAGTAATGTGATCCGGTTTAGATATATTTAAGTTTTATGGAGAGTCGATATAATCTACATATCTTTTTACTTCTCTTAAATAGAAAATTTAGCTCAAATGCAAGATGACACAATGATTTTATATAAGATCTATCATCAGATTCTTAACACGATGATCCTTTCTTTGCTAATCATGTAGTATTTTGTAGGTGCTTACTTGGAATATATAGGAAAAGCCAGTCACTTAGGCTTCGTAGTACTGATTTAATATTCAGTCTCTCAGATACGCGTATTTTTTCTGTTACTGCAGATTCTGCCCGGATTTGAATTGCTTTAAGAAAAAATATACACACGCTAGAACTTTAAAATTCCAAATAATAGACTATGTTAGAGTTTCATTTATGTAAGGTGGTAAAATAAGAAACTAAGAGCAAATGACAATGTGAATGATGTTGCCAAAAGAAAGCTTCACATTAGTTTTCTGGGAATTGGCAATATTGACAGAAATGTTTTTTTAACGTTAATGCTTCACATTATCAAACATTATTCTAGGGTAATAAAATCTTCCTGGTCCTTTGTCGGCTATTTTTCGTAAATCTAATTTGCACGCAGTAAGCAAGTGTTTTTACTTGATGCAGACATGTATTTGCGCCGGTTTAAAACAGGTAAAAATAAATGTGGTTAAAATGTTTTTGTGTAAATGGCGCCTTTTGTATAAAATGGGTACTGTCGGGACAACTTATGAAGTTTGCACTAACGTGTGTTCGATCTTATTTTTCTTGATGGTTTACATATCTGATCCTGATCAAATGGGTCATCTTTTATTGTTTATGGTTTCTTCAGTTACCACATTATGCAAAGGACGTCTCTAATAAAACCTATGGTCACGCTCTTTTGCCTTAACTGGTATATATATTTTCTTCTTTTCTAGGTTATAATTGAAATGTTACCATTTAGCTAAAATATGGAAGGGCTACATTAATATATCAGGTAATCTCCCAAATTTAACTTTTACATATACATCGTTTTCATCTTCATGTGCATTGATATAGGTAGGAAGCCTTACACTGCACATCGGTTACCACCATCAAGACCCATAAGGTTTACTTGATCTTATGGGTCTTGACGGTGGTAACCGATTCCTTTCCAGACATATGATGTCGGGTGAAGCAGTGTGCTTTTGAACATGAACTTCGCCCGGAATAGCATCATGTGTACCAACAGATTGGTCCTGATGTAAGCGACCGAGAAATGTAGTAGGAGACAAACAGCCGGTAACATGTTATTTGGCAGTAATTGTTTCTTTTTCTTTCTGTTACTACTATTAATATCTGAGCAAGAAACTAAAACCCTATACTTTCTAATACTTTTTTCCCATAAATTTGCAGGCATCTTCTTTCTAGCAGCATGGGATGCTTTTTACTGGTGAAAACTCATTTATTCATACACCCAATGAACAGGCCACATGGGAACTGAATCGCCAATCATTTTGTTTCAGGTAAGTTTATAATAAGTTATTTAAGTGCTTTTTCCCCTTTCATTCGACGGGGGGTGTTTGGGATTTCTTATTAAGAATGATTAAGTGATAATCAGTTTCAGTGTTTATATGGAGGGATAGCGGTTTTACGACTATATGCTTATGTGAAAGTCCAAAAACCAGTTTTGATAATCAGTTTCAGTGTAAATATTAATGGCAAAAGATATATCAAAGCACACCTTATATTAAGTTGATTAGTGCTATTACTCTGCAACTAAATTATATAGAAAAGGCTTAAATTTTATGATATTCAAATAATTTTGTTTCATATTTGATAGAATTGTACCTTCGCATCAAGTATTCAAGTAGATCTTATAAGTAAAAGCACTACCAGTCATGATAGGCCGCACATACCATTTATGTGCTATATTTTCCATGAGTTAAACTACACTTAATATTTATTTATGCATATATTAGGATCTGACACGCCATTGCACTTATTTCAAGCGCGTGTCTGACATGAAGACCAAGAAGCTTGGAATTAAATAAGAAGATAAGCGCTTATATAAGCAATCCCAAACACATACAAAATTGTTGTAGTGTAGTATCTTTACATATATGGTTTTTAGTTAAAATAAATCCTCAAATACTACCTTTGGCAGTTTAGTAACTTCATTAAAAAAACCTTTTGAAGAGGATATCTTAGGTCACCTTCTTTTTTGATTTCACATTATAAGAAGACGATAGACCTGTATTAAATGTGCCAAACAGCAAGTTAAGTTCCTTTCTAGGCTTTACCAATCGCTATTGATAATGAACATTCCCAAATGAGGTTTGTTATTATACGTTTTTAAATTATAGGAACCAGATGGGTCCATATGAACCATATGGTCATACAACTTTATAATCTAATTTTAACATTCAGTTTTTTGTTTCGATATTTCCAGGTGGAGCAGCACATTTTTTATTTAAACAAAGAATTCGTCTTCACCAGTTGGAGAACTTGGAATGGTTGAAATGACACATGCTTTTTAACTAATCGATGTTTGTTATGATCAAGTTGGTGTTGACTCCAATCTTTAAAATTTAAGTAGCCCTACTTAACTGGTGTTTTTTTACCATAACAAATAGATTTTTGTTTTTTTTGTTTTTTTTTTTTTTTTTGCTGTACAAAAAGGGTTTGCAAGTCCACACAATTTCGCTTGGCCTGCTTTTAAGCCATACTGAAGAAATGACGTATTTGACCCGTATCGAAAAATACCCGTTTTAACCCGTAGTAAATCATACCCATTTCATCACTTTTCACATGATCAAACAAATTTTAGGTTTTTTCGCCAACAAGTACACATGACTCATTAGTAATTAGAAAATCAAAAACCCAGAGCCTCGAGTACGCGAGTGTTTGGTTCTTTTCTACTCCTACTTTTGGTGTTTCAATCACCGTAACTTTTGGAGCTCCTACTACCCCATTGTTTGGTTCTACTAGCACTCCTGCATTTACAGCTTCAAGTACTCCAGTGTTTGGTGTACAAATAGAAGTGACAGTAATGTTGTAACTTATCATAAATTGGTCATGATTTTGTCTATATTAATAATTATTTTTATAATTCAGTTGTACAGTAAATCCTCAAGTCAGTCAGCCATACACACATTAATATCAAAATGTACAAGCGCAAAAAAGCCACTCGTGGTGGGAGGATGTGCGCCTCAAGGAAGTCGATATCTGAAAGAGCATGAAGGTGTGAGTATAGTTGGAGTTCAACAAATTAACCGGGTTGTTGAGGTTGATGAGGAGACCCTCAAAGGACACGAGGTCCGGCTACTGAATCGAAAAACTCTTCCAGCACTCGATCTTCTTAAGGTACTTTATATTTGTTTCTTACGTTAAGGGGGTATTCTATCATAATAGAACTAGCTATAGAAGATAGGCTTAGATGTGTGATTGCTGTTAATAATGAGATATTGGTCAAAAAAGTTTTATTTTATTCTGTCCTTAGACCTAGGCTATGTTTATCAAAACATTGAAAACTGAGAGTATTGACTTGAAATTGTGGTAATCAGCTCTAAACGCATATCCAGACACCATTTTTCATAGCTCATATTAACTACAGAATTCTCAAGTGGGAATAACAAAACGCATTTTCTAAAATGATTTGATAATTGTTGGTTTTGGTTATAATTTGTTTGTTCATACATTAAAGAGTACAGTCTAACTGTTGCAACTTGAAATGGAAATGCCTAGATGATCAGTTCCATCACACAAATCTAAATACCACATAAGAATTGCTACATGATTGGCTTGTGGAAAGAAAGAAAAAAAAAACAGCAATTTGCTAAAATGTTAGAAGCGTATTGATTATATAGTGTTGGCTAAATTATCAAGTTCCTAACAGGTAAGGAAGAACAAGTTTGTGGAAATTCTTTCCATAAATGTAGGTTGTTTGGGTGCTTGCACGTATTGCAAGACTAAGCATGCTCAGGGTCATCTTGGAAGCTATACAGTTAACAGCCTTGTAAGTATTTCTTTGGCTTAACTTTATTTGCTACTTAATTAATTATGCAATTGGTAATATAATGTTCCCTAATAATTCTAGAAATTGTAGGTGGGGCGTGCCAAAAGTGTTGTACATGATGGACTCAAAGAAATTTTGTTGAGTAGTGCTAATATTTGGTAATAGCATTTTGTGAGTTTGTATGAGTATAATTGTTTCATGTATATTACCTTTCAAGGTATTTGTAATGCATTGGTTGTCATTTGTTTAAAAACACGAGCAAACCATTTTGTTCTTGCGGTTACTTTATTAATTTTTACTTTCTTTTATCGGATGAACATTTATTTATTTTTCTTTGTTAATGTATTCAATAAATAATTTGGTATGAGTATAATTGATTTACCATTACTTAATTTTTAGTTAACGATATTCACAAAACAAGCCCAAATGAATGAGTCACAAGATGTAAGCCCAACGACAAAAGAACCTAGGCGCGGAGCATTTTCTGGCACTAGCCTCCTTCCTTACTTGACTTACAATTGACTTTTTTTAATTGAATTTGTGCTATCCGAGTACTCAATACGTAAAACCCAACAGAACAATAAAATAAGCAACATCAGCAAATTACAAAATAATTCAAATACTTAAAAATAAATGTATTACGATTATAATAAAGAGATTCAATATTACCTAAAATATTTTCCAACGAATTTATAAGATATAATGTTCAAATTTTGACAACGTATAAACATATATGTTCTTATCCTTTAACTAATACCTTCCAAAAATTAAAATAATAATAATAATAAATAAATAAAAAATAAACAGAAAACTTTTAATTCATATTTAAAAATAAAAAAAATAAGTCTTCTAAATAAAAATATTAACACCATTAAGAATTGTTCAAAATCTCCCATTAACTTTTTTTTTAACAATACCATCAAAATCATAAATAAGCACCTATCTTTAAAAATGAAATTCTTTTAAGTAACACCATCAAAAAAATTATAAGTCATGCCCGCCAATCGGGCGGGCTTCAAAATCTAGTATATATATATATATATATATATATATATATATATATATATATATATATATATATATATATATATATATATATACAGTTTAACCTTCTTAGGGACCCACATTTTGTAGCACAAATTGTAGAGATTTGGCTAAAATAAGAAGGGTAAGAAGTAATTCTAGCCATACATTTCAAATTAAGAGAGAAATTTTGAAGGAAGATGCATCCACTTTTGTAGGTGCATCTGAAATGTGTGGTTGTGGTTACTTCTTATCATTCCTATTTTAATTATTCTTCCTATTTGATCCTAACTCTCTCTATCTCTCTCTCTCTCTCTCTCTCTCTCTCTATATATATATATATATATATATATATATATATATATATATATATATATATATAGGGAAGGGATCCAATAAGAAGAAAAACTAAAATGAGAAGAATAAGAAGAATTTTAGGCCACACATTTTAAAAAAGGGAGAGATTTTCAAGGGGAGATGCATCTATTTTAATAAGTGCATCTAAAATGTGTGGTTATGATTTCTTCTTATCATCTTCCCATTTTATATATAAATTACATCGATCGAAAATTTTTATGTATTTTTGTCAAGCATTGAAGACATTTAGTTTTCATCTCTACTGACTTCATCAATTCAGTGACTTGGGTTTGAAGAGCAGATGCAATATCACAATTTTGTTGAATATCTTCAAGAATACCCTTTTGCACAAAATCCAGATTCGTGAATGAATCTTCATTCTCACATGATGGTTGTGCTTTATCTTTTCCATTTGATCGTTTTCCTGTTAAAAAAAATAAATAAATAAATGAATTCAACTACTGAAAGGTTTGATAGTTCTCAAATAAACTTTAAATCAAATATATATCTGATGCAAACATATTGTTTTCAAAGGAATTAGAAATGAAGATGGAATACGTTAAATAAGACTAATAGGCAATTGATTAATAACTACATTTCCAATGTGTATTTATAATAATTAAAAATAGAGTACTAATTGTAATTTAATATTAACAAATATAGGTAGTAGTTTTTTTAAAACTTCTAGAATTTACATCTTATTTTTGGCCTTTGGAAACGAATCCTTTTAGTGTTTGACTTAGCAAATTCATAATATTAACGGTTACTCGATGTGTATAAATCACGTAATCGAGTCAAGCATACCAAAAACTACTTGCATTCAGTTTGTAAAACTAGCATGTAGTTCCAAAAATGGGGGTGTTATACTAAGGGAGGTGATTTGTACACCATTTTTTTATACTAAGCCCAGGCTTACACATTATTGAACATCTTCAGGTTCCAAATAATAGGTATGGATAGGAGAATAATGGACAGAATAAAGGGGGATCGAATTAGGCTCGATATCCTTATGCCCGGAATGTTTTAAATTTTTACGCTTTAAGTTGTATCTTTAACGTTGTAATTTTATTATGACATTAATTAACAAACCTTGAACCTATCTTCTGCACTAACCTCATAAAACTTTATAAAAATTATACAAAATTCAAATGCATTAAATAATGAAGAGGTTTAATATTCTAGACCTATTAATCATAAACCTATGTATAAACCTATCTTCACTATGGTTTACAAGTTCCTAGAGCAATTCATCATTTTATAAACCTTTTCACAAACTACTATAGTGGATGCCCCAAGACTTTTGTATTTTAACTTCCGTTGCAAACTTATGTTTTAAAGATTTTTACTAAAAGTATGAAATAAGGGCCTTTTAGAATTTCACCTTGGTATCTCTTATTAAAAAGCATGGCGAGGTAGATAGAAAGCATTTTACACTTTCATGGGAAGCCTGCGGCATCGTTTGACCAATTTCCGTATTATTGTCATAATTTAAAATTGGAAAACGAAGGCACCGACTGACAAGTCAAGGACGAAGATCAACACATAAACAATTGAAGATCAACATTTGATTTGGATTAAGGTTTATGAACTGTGATCTTGTTATGAACACGAACATCAACTATTTTTTGTTTTCATACAGAACACAAAAACAATAGAAACCTTCTTGAGAATGGAATAACTAACTTAGTAACTGTATTAACTTGCCGTTCAAAATAAAAATTACTTTCGTTTAAAATTAGTAAATATAAATTACATCGATCAAAAATATTTATTTATTTTTAATAAGTGTTTGAAGATATTTATTTTTCATATATATTGACTTCATCAATTCAGCGACTTAGGATTGAAGAGCAGAAGCAATATCACAATCATGTTGAATATCTTCAAGAATACAATTTATCGCCTGACCTTGCAAAATGTCCAGATTCGTGAATGAATCTTCATTCTCACATGATGGTTGTGCTTTATCTTTTCCATTTGATGATGGCTTTCGCTTTGAACGTTTTCCTGCTAAAAAAAATAAAAAGTAACGATTAAAAAAAATAAAAATAAAAATAAGAATACAACTACTAAAGTGTTAAATAGTTCTCAAATAAATTTTAAATCAAATATATACCTAATGAAGACATATTGTTTTCAAAGGAATTAAAAATGTAGATTGAATACGTCAGGTAAGACTAAATAGGCAATAGATTCATAACTACATTTATAGCAGTTACCCTCTCCCGAATTCCAATGTGTATTTATAATAACTAAAAATAGAGTACTAATTGTACGTAGTAATTTTAATAAATATACGTGGTACTAGTAGTTTTTTTTAACCTTCAAGAATGTACATCTTATATTTGGCCTTTGGGAACGAATCCTTTTAATTTTTGACTTTGCAAATTCGTCACATTATATTAAAAATATCCAAATTTAGAATGTGTCGAAAATTGAATAAGAATTTTTTTCGAAAAAACTACTAATGTTTTATTAATTACCTCATCCTTTTTTAGTTTTATTTTCATAAATTTGACACATATATTTTTATGTGTTTTCTTCCGCAATCAAATTCTCCACCAAATTTATTAAAGTTTGACCAAAATCAATTCAAGTTATGGAGTAAATACTCTATAAATTAATACTCCATATATTAATAACCTCGACAAAAGTAATAATTTGTCCAGTCACCTTGGGACCAGTACAAAGTTGGATACTAATCGATAAAATAATAAGATAATATTTTTTTATATATATATTTGTCCCAACAAAACTATAAATTAATAATTACTAACAAATTTCACAATTTCTTCAATTTCTTTAATGCCTTGATTCATAAAATGTTAATCGTAAATTGTTTTTCTAATTTATTTTTCATCTCTAACTAGTATACATTGTAACTAGTATATTGCAATTGGAAATTTAAAGGTTATATGTAAACTCAAACGAGACTTCAAACCTTTGGCTTCTTAAATTTTAAATCATACCACATGTTGATGCATTTGATGGTGACAAAAATATAGTGATGCGCGTGATTACACATAAATTGTTATGTGAATGGATGTAAAAGAGTAATCAAAGTTGGGCTAGGGTTCCTCTTTACGGTGTCATGAGTACAAACATAGAAGAAGTAACTGTAGGTCATATATGTTCATCGAATATCAATGTTCCTGCGGCACACTATGGTGCTTTGATTTTGCTACTCATGAAATTCCCATGGAAGAGTTTTAGAAAAAACATCCGTAGTAGAGACAATTCAAGAGATTAGAAATGAAGTGGAATATTAAATCCAAATAAATGAATTGAATGAGAAATTAATTAACTTCTACTGTTTGGTAGTGTCTGAGAATTGAAATAATTTGTAACCACGAGACATTTTTTTTCCTTTGGAAAACATATTTTGACCAACATTTTTTTCTAAAATGTTTTGAGCACATGATGTTGCACACGTAATTTGCTTACATAAAATTATATTTACAAAGTACATTCTTTAATAAAATTATAAATTGAAGAAAAAAAATTACCAAACCAATAATAATAATAATAATAATAATAATAATAATAATAATAATAATAATAATAATAATAATAATAATAATAACTATAATAATAACTATAATAATAACAATAATAATAATAATAATAATAATATTAATAACAATAATAATAATAATAATAATAATAATAATAATAATAGTAATAATAATAATAATAGTAATAATAATAATAATAATAATAATAATAATAATAATAATAATAATAATAATAATAATAATAATAATAATAATAATAATAATAATAATAATAATAAAGTTAGTATCTCGGCTTCCCACTAATTTCTTGTAAATCCTATAAGTTTTTAATAAAGTGATGTTTATAATTAAAATAATAATAATAATAATAATAATAATAATAATAATAATAATAATAATAATAACAAAAAAAGAAAAACCCCTCAATTCTCTAAATTCTCCACCAAACCAAAATGATGGAAATGGAGGTTAACCAGATTACACAACCATTTCTCTTCGATTCTCCATCAATTTCCCTCTTCAATAGAATTTAATCCAATTCTATTTCTCCTATTTCTTTTCTCTCTACAAAACACATCCAACTATCCAAGTTCTGAAGCTTCGTGTATCTCCAAGTTATGCTAGCTATTTGGTTATATCGTATAAATGTATAATATAACGAACAAATATAAAGATAGAACAAATTACATAAATACTCTTTGTGGTTTGGAAAAAGTTGCATCTAACATCTCTAGTAGTTTAAAGTTGCATTCGCCAAACCACAAAGACCATTTATGTAAATTTTACTCCAAAACTAATGTTATATTCTGATGGTTGAATGTCATTTTTCACCAAGTTCTAAACTTTATTGGTTAAAAAAAAGAAAAAAAAAAGAAAAAGAAAAAAAGGAGGCTCTAAACTTTATAAACTAATATTAGATTCACTCTATTTTTATAAATAACTATATAAATTTAACAAATGTAATGAACAGTGTAGGAATTTATACATTAATGAGTTTAGGAATTTAACAAATGTAATGTTTAAAAAGAACCCTTTTTATTAGTAAATTGTTGTTGTTGTTGTTGTTGTAGTTGTTGTTACTTTTATTGTTTTATTTTATAAATAAGAGATGAGTTATTTTACATATCAAACTTTTCTTACATACAAGGGACTCATCCCCACCATCCATCTAAAAAGAAATCAATGGTTGAAATTGAAAGCATTTAAATATTTCACCCATTTGTTCTAATTTAAATATATCTTTAACCGTTAATCGTTAAGCGAAAATAATTACACCATCCCGACGAGCATTTAATTATCTTTCTATAGACGGGCACTTTGATATATTTTCGAGAAAAAAAAAAACATTTTTTCACGTTTTGTTTTGTGGCCGAAAAAATCACATACTTTGATATATCACATGTGACTTTTTCGGCCACGAAAAAAAACGTGAAAAAAGGGGAAAAAATTATTCAAAATTCATTGGATTAGCAATACAATTTGAATATCAACTTTGATTTAAATATAATTTTAATAATAAGACTTTTCAGTTTATTTAAAAGTAACTACATATAATATAATAAATTTTTATATATTGATAAATATAATTAAACATAATCCTTGCTACAGTAATATTTCCATAATATTTTTAACAATAAAATTAGTTTTAAGTCAATATTATATTTAACACAAGAGATATTTAATATATTTAAAATTATCCCAATAATATCTTATTAAACTCAAGTACTCAACCGCTTCTTATAATATATATTAATATCACATTAACTATCTTTTATCTTATTCATATATTTGCCTTAAATTGGAATAGACTTTAAGTTAGAATTTATATATATGGTATCATTTTTTTTTTAAAGTGTAGTAAAACTAGGGCCTAGCATCGGGCCAAAACCAAACTGAATTAAAAACCGGTTTTTAGAAAATCATGAATCGAGAACCGAACCAAAGTGAATCGAGTCAAACCAAAACCGACACCAAAACCGAACCGAACCAGTTCCGTTTAGATGGTTTAGGTGTAATTTTTTTGTTTTCGCTCGAACCGAGCCGAACCAAGACAAACCGAATAAAAAAACCATAAATATGTAAAGCAGAAAACCGAACCAAGTAAGGTTGGTTCGGTTTGGGTTGGATCGGTTCGAATTGCTTTTTAGTTGGTTTTGCTGAACATTAAATAAAATTGTACATTTGCTCACACTTATAAAAAGCATAGGTAAAACCATACATTTGCTCGCACTTACAAAAAGTGTAAGATAAAACAATACATTTTCTCACACTTACTAAAAAATGTAAGTATAAACTTAGACTTTTGCTCACACTTACGAAAAGTGTGGGTAAAACACTAAACTTTTACTCATACTTTACAAAAAAGTGTAAGTAAAACTCCGTATCTCATTGCACTTTTTATAATATGTAAGCAAAACTTACATATTGCTTACACTTGCCAAAATGTTTGAATAATACTTAATCTATGCTCACAATTTTTTTAAAAGTGTAAGGATATGTGCACTTTTGCTCACACTTTTCAAATGTGTCATCAAAAAAAGTGTCACTAAAAGACATTTTTCTTGTAGTGTTTTCATTGGTAGGCAATGTACTACTCGCTAAAATAATTGTAGTATGTTTTTCTGATTAGGTGTGAAACTACTACTCGCTAAAATAATTGGTCGGTTAAGTATGCTTCTGTTTGGTTATATATCTTGTTTCGTACTCCAAACAGTGCACATGATTTATTTATTTATTTATTTATTATTATTATTAATTTTTTCTTTTTTTGGGCAAGAATGCACTGGATGTTGATTATGCTTGAGCATGCACTTATGTATAAGTGCAAATCTTTGTAACTAGTTATGTTTACAACTTTTGAAAATGCCATTCTTTATGCATCACGTTAGGGCATCATACTTTGGTAGACAGTTTAACAATCTTTGGGTATGTACTATGTAGGAACTATTGATGCTGATATTCATACATTGATGATATTTACTAAATAGAGATGTTGAAGAGATTGCTGATCTGATAATTTAACATCAAATGCATGACTTTTCCTTATAGTGCTCATTGCCTGGGGCCGGGTCCTTGGGGGAGGGTCCGGTTGGCATCCTCTGAATCTTCATCATAACTCGTTTTTAACAATGTTTTGAGAATCAAATTTCTGATTTATAGATTCGATTCACCATAAAAAGATGTTTACTTGTGAATCAAATCAAATCAAAAACATTAATCAGTTTGTTTATACGAATATTTCTCAATCTTTTCAAAATAAAAACCTTCTCAATGTTTCCATAGTCCAAAGTTAAACAAGAAAAAAAATTAAAGACATTTTATTTCATCACAAGATACATAATTGATCGGATTTTTTTTTGTTTGAAAGGCAACATTATATTGGGGACCCAAAATAAAACAAAGATACAATAATAAATCTTACCTTTGCAATATGACTTGTGTATGTACACAATTCCAGTTCTAAAGTTAAAGATCGAGGCCGACAGCACCAAAGCACAGCATCCACAAGAGCTACATAAATCGATGATTCCCCTATTAAACTCAGGTGTCTCAGCTCTACATGTTCGATATCATAAGGTTTCAACTGGATCAACTTTAACTCCTCAACATCAATGAGTCTCTGTCACGAATTATTTTATATCATTGTTTGGAATCAAGTAAATACATATAGTAAATGAGTAAATAAATGAATATGAAAGATACCCAACTAATAACCAACTCTAAAACTTTGAAAATGCCATTTCTTTCCAGAAATTGTCTCAGCTTCCGGAAAGAAATAATATCAAAATACTTCATTGTGAAACATTTCATATATCCTTTCCCCAGAGATGGATGTTTCCTTGACATAGCTACCAGCTGATTATTTCTAAACGTTTTGTCATGATACATGAACATAATTAAGTTTGGTGCATTTAAATAAATTTCTTCCAAATCACAGACCGATTGTAGTTCTAATCTCTTCATGAAATGATGGGAGAACTTCAGGTTGTTGACAGGAGATGAAAGATTTAAAAACACATTCTCGAGGAATGCAAAGTTAGATAAGAAGTCGATGGGTCTTTTTAATGGAAAACCTCCATAACAAAATGTTGTTAGCTTTTTGCATGAACCAATATACATACATATTTCTTTATCTGTATGATTCCCTAAAGAAAAATAACTTAGATTTGGAGCATCAACATCTATTCTCTGAAGTCCAATGTTCGAGTAAATCGTAACTTTTTGAAGATTATGATGCCTATAAACACGAATTGCAGTGAAGCCATAGCAAAATCCGAGAAAAATTTCTTCAAGAAGTGGGCAACCTTTGGTCAGATACTCGATCACACCTTCATCTATTGGGAGTTTTGTAAGTGACAACAGTCTCAATGACTTAAACTTTACATCATCATCCATAAAGGACGAAGGCAACTCACACTTAATCAACGTTAAAGATGTTAACAAAGTCGTAGATAAGAGTGTGTCAGGAAAACGAAACATTGGCATATTTGTATCCAAAGAAACTATTCTAATCACCAACACTTTCAAGCCTTTTTTGATAAGTGACTCAAGACAACGTCAAAAAAGAAATATTTGTTGAAGATATAAATATTCTGCATAGATGTAGAGAGTGTGTGCACTGATGTTTTGGTCGCAGAATCTAGAAACAGCATATTCAAGATATCTATAAAACGTATCCATGTCTTGTAAAAACAAGTTAGACCACGCCCCTAGATTGAAACACAGAAGGGGGAAAGAAGCAGTTAAAGCAAACCATTGCTTAGACAAAATACTCATTCGAATAAGCGATTCTGTATCCCTAACGAGATATGACATTATGTGGTGAATAATAAAGTCCGGAAGCATCGAAATCCGGTCGGTTGTATCGATTGTTTTTTCCTCCATCTTCTTGCTTGACCCTACTCAAAGTAAATACCATAAATCAGACTAGTTAGACAGTAATAGAAAGTCTACATCTCAGTTCAATCTATAATACATTACCCAAAATGCTCAAACATTAATTAAAACTTCTGCATCATCAAATCTATTTGATGATTCATTATTAGTCTCATATTAAAATCTATTGCATCACTTCATTAGAACTACTGTATCAATCATTGATATAACCTAATCATTTGAAATAATATTTTTTCAAAATAACTTTTACTGCATCAATTCACTAACTCTACTGCATCATAATTAAAATAATTTTAAAAGAATATTTAAAACCTATTCAAAACAATTAAAACAAAAAGTATGTTGCACACAAATCCGTAATGCATCATTTTATAACACATACTGCATAAAAAGTCCAACCTAATCTAGGCATATATTAAACACTTTTTTAATCACAAGCCTATCGTAATGCTTCTCCTGGAATCGCTAACCTAATATACGCTAATATGAAACACTTTTTGAAACAGTAAATAATACTTATAAAACGCATAGACATACACTTTTTGATTCAGTAAGAATATAAAGTTAGTATATGAACTTACGAGGATGTTTAAAGTTAACCTTAGCCATCGTTTGATTCATTGTTTTAAATCCCTTAGAAAAAGTCTATTTATAACGATTTTGTAAAAGGTTAGTACTCCGTATTATGCAACCATTGGGCCGTAAAAACATTGGGCCCACAGTTACATTAAACCAATTTAAATTGAGATTTGATAATAGTTGATATTAACCCGATCCACTTCATCTTATTTAGAGCATCTCGACTAGTCTCATCCTACCAGGTGCTATGTGTTTGTAGAGATGTCTTATAAGAGATGTGATTGTGACTTCCATTTAAAATAGCTTTTGGTGGGATCAAAATTTCTATTTCTAGTTGTATGTCTTTAATGTATCTATAATCAACTTATCACGAGAGTAGGAACATAAGGAGTCTAATTAGTGGGTCTTTATGTTACTCAAAGCAATACGAAACTAGCGGGCCTACTTACTCGAACATATTAGTACTTTTTTGCTTCCATATAAGCTTACAAGTAGGCGATATGCTAACTTGAGACATATGAGCATGCAAGCATAAGATAGTACATCATTAACGGAGATATGAATTACCGAGAAATATCAGTAAAATGTGAATGACCACTAACAGGCTTCTCATAGATTATAATACAAACTTATACACACGCAAAAGAACTCATGTTCTAGTTAACGCTAGAAGAATGAAGTTACTTGGGAGTGTAAGGCATGATTGGATTTCCTACATATGAAATGTCTATCTTTTAAATTTCCGCACAATTCCGAGGTTGCGGTATGTACTATCTCATCTTTATGCTTTGTGGTATTTTGTTTACCTATTAAATTTAGGAGAAAAATCTGTTTATATTAGCTCATTTAATTTGTTTCCCCAAAATTCAAGCACATTTTTGACCTTGTAAGTTGTAACCATGGTGGTCTACCCACGCTTTCTCCAAGTGTATATCCTATTATGACTTCTTTCTAGTACTGCAAACCGCCTTATAAGCTGTAACTACATGCTAACCTCTCTTTCTGGCTGCAATAGCCTTTATTTGATAAAAAAATAGGATAATAGAGTGATAGATTTTCGTGATAAACACATAGTCAGACTGTAAATCAAGTTGGTTGCAAGATGTGCAGATTACTTTACCTCTTTATAGACATGCTCGTTACACTATATCTGTGATGTTATCTCATGCATCTAAAATGAAAGTTCCCCTTACTTGTGTTACTAAATAAATGATTGTTTTTCGTTAAACAGGACATATGTTGACTTCAGGCATGTGCATTGAAGTGTTTCAGTTTGACGTATTCGCAGCCGCAGGTTCAATAGCCATAGTCCCGGCCACCTCAGTCGGAAATATCACGGCTGAAAAAGGCCACAATTCAAGCTACATCAGCACTGTAAAGAACGTAAGGGTCATCCAAAGCTAAAATAGTTTATTGACATTAAAAGAGTATATGTGAAGAGATTTTTTTCAAGATATTACATTGAAAAGAGTCTCTTCACATGTAATATTTGAATATGTATAAGTTACATAAAATATTTTAAATATGAAGCGATGACATTAATGTTCGAGACCTTTTATATTCATCCCCATGCGATGCACATAGGTTGGATCTAATTGTTTTTTTCGTAATGTTCGGGACTAATTTTCAGTTCATGTTTAAAACTCTCATTTTTTGTGAAAGACATATTTCGTTGTTCAAATAAATTACATATTAAAAGCAAACTATAAAACAAATTTCCTTTTTAACAAAACTATAAAAACATAAAACATTAAAGTAATTAGTATATTCAAGAGTATAAATTATAATTCGTATAATAAATTATAGTTCGTATAGTAAAATATTGCATGTTTAATTTGTAACGTACTATTAATATGAATGCTAAGTGTTTATCTATATTGACACCGATAGCCATGGAATTGTTCTTGTTGTTGTTCTTCTTGTTGTTGTTCATTAGCATTTTGCATGTTTTGTTCTTGATACAATTTTGGTGACTTCTTGATCTCTTTGTTTAATGTGAAGAGGTTTTTTGTAAAATGTTATATTTAAATGAGGCTTTTCATATGTAATCTTTTAATATGAGTAAGTTACATAAATAATTTTTTAATTAATACATTATTACAACATTTTTCCATAAACTATAATATCGAATTTGGAGCATTCATTAGTAACTCACTCTAAGTATTTACAGTATGACGACATGAATCACATGATATCAAACTCTAATGAACAATGCTTACCTCTTGATAGGTGTAGGATAACATTTGAAATACAATTTTCGTCTCCTTTATATACTTTTTCGATTTAGAAGATACATAATTTACACCGTCATACCAAATATCAAAGTCACGCAATATTCCAAGACATTTAATTAAGAAAGTGACATTAACACACCGCAAGACAAAAAACTACATTAAGAGCAAAAATATTGAAATGCACCAACAAAGTGTAGTGGTAATTATAGACTAAAAATTGAATGCTCGTCAAATAAACTTACTTGCTAACGAATCAATAGTATTAACCCGTTTAGCGGTATTACATGAAGTAAAATATTGCATGTTTAATTTGTAACGTATTATTAATATGAATGCTAAGTATTCATCCCACCGGTGGCCGTGGCATTGTTCTCGTTGTTGTTGTGGTTGTTGTTCTTGTTGTTGTTGTCTTTGTTGTTGTTGTTGTTCATTGGTCTTTTGCATGTTTTGTTCTTGATACAATTTTGTGACTTCTCGATCTCTTTCTTTAATGCTTCTTGACGCGCTACAAAAAACAATTAGATATAGTTGATCATTAGTAACTTAAATACAGTTAATCAATATATTGCATTTTCGATCAAAGTAAAAATATTCGTGCATGTTCCACTTAATTGATAAGACAACGATGTGTAGGATCTCTTAAACCATTAGAGAAGATGATGTTACTACCAAACCTCTTAAGCACCATCTTTATGTCCTACATTCTTACACACACAAAACACACATGAAATTTACATAAAATAACATAAATCAATATGCTAAATAAGTAAGACGATATGATGGTTACTTTACCACCATAATATGTTGTAGCCCAATGTGCACGTGGTGTGGAGAAAGTTGTGGTTTGTTGTGTGTGATTTTTGACACATTATATAGTTGATTAAATATTTGTAACTTATAGACGGGAAGGTAAAAAGACTAACCACTAATTGGTGTGTTTAATTTATGCATTCATGGCATTTTTGGTTTGTATTCTTTGAGGTTTAGAGATGGCTTGAAACATGGTGTACCGTATAAACTTTTGTGCACGATTCCTTATGCAAAACATATTGTACCGTACAAACTTTTGTCCACAATGCCTCTTACGCATTAAATTAAGCAATCCAATCTTTAGATAGTATAGAAGATATACTTTTCATGTTGCTTAAACTACCTTGTACCGTACTACAATTTGTGCACAAATCCTCTGGCACATTAAATGAAGTCACCCAATATTGTGTAATTGATATACTTTTGATGTTGCTTACACTACCTTGTACCGTACAAATGTTTTCAATTACTTGAATCACTAATCTTATGTACTTACCCTTATGCATGACTATTAAATCAATGTACTAAAACATGAAGCCTCCACATTTCACTTTTAATTCTTGAGACATTTATTATGACCCCTTTACTTGTATAAGGCTACTTAAGCTTTATATAATATATATAAGATTCAAATGTATCATGTTTCCCTTTAATATACTAAACACACTGAAAAGTGAAAACCCATTTTCAGTTTTGATTGGTGTTTGTGGATGTGACTTCGGGCTCGAGGGAGGGACTGATAACCTTCAGACTTCTTTCATTTTTTTTAATTATAAATATTTTTATGAAACGGTGATACTGTAAAACCAACCGTGATATTAAGCTTCTTTACATGTAAAAATGTACGGTTATATTAACAATATTACTAAAGAGCAAACTAGGGCTCCTGTTCCTCTTTTGCTTGTTCTGTGAGAGAAAATGGCTTGGATACTATTCTGTGCTTCTTTGGAGTAAATCCCAGCCACTGGTGAGCCATGGAATCATCTCAGCCTTTGATTGGTTTTAGCGCCAAAAGAGAGTTGTGGATTGCCAGGTTGGAGGTAAAATATCTCATGGAGATTTTGAGGGAGCAATGGGGTGGCTAGAGCAGGTGTTGGGGTAGTGTGGAGGAGACACGGTTCTGGGAGATTGTGGGATTTGCTTCTGGTTCTGTTTTGCTGGGAATACTTTTCCAATAACTCGACGTCTGTTGGATCAAATTTTACTCTGATCACGCCTTCATTATAAACAAATCAGAAAATACTACGGAGTAGATAAGTTAATTACTAGTACAATAAAATAAAATTATACCTGAATTAATAGAAAAATAACTTTTGGTGAAGATAAATATAATCAAAAGCAGACTTAACACCATTTGCAACCATATTTTTATTACATGTTTTACAATATATTTTCCTTAATTATCTCAAATGTTTTTATTTGCATTAAAGAAAGTAGTTTGGTTCTAGGATGGATCCAAGAGGGTGTTTAAATAGGAGAAGAATATGTGTAGTTGAAGCGGATGAGAAATATGTGGCAATTCAATATAATATGGACAAAGTATATGTAAAGTTTTAGTCCCTCCATCCCAAAATATAAGTCCATATTTGACTTTTCAATGGTTTTTTTTGTTTTTTTGTTTTTTACCGTATACTTGTAAACAAAATAAAGTATTATTAGTAACAGATGTATTTTATTAACAATTTGTAAACAAAATAAAAAAACAATATTTCAGCATATTTATGCATGCGTAAATGTTAAATATACATACACATAATGTCATAAATTACACGTATGGAAAACCTCAAATGTGATAGTAAAAAAACAATATTTCAGAGGATGGTGACAAAAAAGATACACGGGAATTTTATCGATGTCCTGGACGGAGAGCGGGGAACAACATTCCAACCCAGCCGCCCCCAGCAGGACGGAGTTCGAGGAACAACATCCCAACCCGGCCCGCACCCGAAACAACAATAGAATAATTTGGTGGTCCTTAATTGAGAATAAGAGGTTTTGATTGATTTTCCAATTAATGAATTAAGGGATTCTCAACATCAAAAGATTTGCCATATCCTAAGTTGTACGTACAAACAACAACTAGAGGCAGGCACGTTCACAATCTATCAACGCGGGATTTTGTATTTCCAAAAGAAGCGTGTCATGTGTTCCCTGTACGCCAAAGCTGTTTTTATTGGACAACGGGTATCCATGCTTACTCCGTAAGCAAGCCTGTACAGCATAATGCACACCCAGACACCACAATCTTCGTATAAATCACCCTGTATCGGTGTACTCATTGAAAAGCTGAAGCTTATTTTATAGCTGTTGGGATCTATGCCCTTTTTCTTGAATATATCATGCTTTGACATGCCAGGCAGCAGTTGATCAAGTAACTTTTTCCATAAATTGAGCGACCACTCACACGTTTCCTTCTGCTGACATGTTTGACCGCCCGATGTATCATAAAAGGTGATGGCACCTGTCCTAATTTCAAACTCGGCAAGTAACCAGTGGGATTTCTGTTTGTTTATAGGAATATAAACTTACAGGACACGGAAAAATAATGTTAGCATAAACCTACAATAATGTAGGTTGTCGGAAAGCTAAACCATCAGGACCTGCAAAAACTAAGTGAACAATAATAGCTTGGTTTTGAATACACACCTTCTCTACGTCGGTCCACCCCACAGGGTACGTCGTGCAGTTGAATATATAGTCCCCGAGGTCATTCCGATCAAGCATTTGGCAGAAATATGTATTTAAAATTGACCAATCGGCATTCGCCAGCCTAAAATGCCACATCAACTGGATCCATACCTCGAGTACCTGATATACCCGAATTAGCATTTTTTTTATTGTACACATTATCTGCAAGATTATACTATTTGAACACAAGATTAACACACATAACAACAATTAATCTCCGATCTCTGTTAACATCATACTAAGATTATCTCAAGTACTGGAGCCTAGAGACATATCACGGTCGTGTATAAACCCGGATGACACAAAATTACCTAACGTGCACTTAAAGTGCTCAAATGAACTATGTACAATGATATTTAATAAAATGGTCCTTTTGGAACTTACAGATGAACAGATCATTATAACCCCAAATTTGTAAACAGGGTAATCTAGAAATCCAATGCACTTGCAAACCTTTTTGTGAAAGAGGTTCAGATCCATAAATATTTAAGTAATTACTTACGTCTTCAGTTAGCCAACCTTGATAATCAGCATCCTTGGCCACTAAACATCGCCAAAACTTATCGTCGACTGCCACACCATCCCACCAAGGAAACGTATACTTTGGTTTCTGGGCTTGATTCAAGAAATCCAAAACTTCTTGGGGGACCTGTATTCTGCGGTTGCTTGCGGAACCTCTCTCAAGATTCTAGAAAAGAATTAGATGGTGTCAATGAACTGAAAACAAATTAACATGTTAGTATAAAATATAAAACATATACCTCTCTCCAAGGTTCAAGTATGATTTCCTTCCCATACTTTCCAATAACCGGCACACATTCTTGTAAGAGACTTCCCTGCTTCTTTTTTCTCTTTGAGCGCATTTTGATGGCCGTAGATGTTTTACTTTTACCCTTGCAGTGGAAGTTCTTTCTTTTCCTCTGGTATTTGCCAATAATTTCTGCTGCACTCATGTTCTGATCAGCATTTGGTTCGTAACTCACCTCCACCTTTACGGTATACTCCGATGCTGGAACATCCTTGTGAAAACGTGTATGTATTGGAGGTTAGGTTGTTAAAAGTAGGAGTACATTCAAGAACACTCAATCGGCAAATATAGCACCAGTTCATAAGTAAGAATTACCTCATCTGACAATATCCAATCACTAGCTACATTTTCATCTAAACCGTTTTTCTCAACATCGCCCTGTAATGTTTTGTTAAAAGGTATGAGTACGTTTACAAGAACACTCTATACAGGAGCAGTTCCCAAGTAAGAATTACATGATCAGACAATATACAATCATTTGCTACAGATTCATCTAAACCGTCTCCAACATCAAGTATTTGATGATTAGGAGTGTTTGCATGATTGTTAGTGTCATGTGCATCCTTCATCAGCACTTCTCCGTTATCAAAATTGAGAAGATCGCAAATGGACTCTAGTGATGACTGCATTTCTGTAATATCTTCTGTTTTTGGGTTCTAAAACGATCAAAGCCGGTGATTAAATACTTATATAAACAAAGGTGTGTCTACAATAAAATCATGTGTTCATAATTGGTTTAATAATAATGCGATTGATGAAAAATATTTTACAATTCATACAAACCTTTGCATTATAATCGGCTGCAGAAAAAGGTCCTTCATTCTCACCAGGAGCACTCGTGGCCTATATATATTAATGCGGTTATTGTTTAATAATACAAATCGTACTTATTTGTGTTTAGTTAAACGAACCTTTGCATCATCAGTTGGGTTTGCAAACACAGGCACAAGCTTTTTAACTACCGCCTCTACAGATTCATTTAAAACGTCTCCAACATCAAGTATCTGATGACTAGGAGTGTCTGCATGATTGATAGTGTCATGTGCATCCATCATCAGCATGTCTCCGTTATCAAAGGTGAGAAGATCGCAAAAGGACTCTAGTGATGACTGCATTTCTATAATATCTTCTGTTTTTGGGTTCTAAAACGATCAAAGCCGGTGATTAAATACTTATATAAACAAAGGTGTGTCTACCATAAAATCATGTGTTCATAATTGGTTTAATAATAATGCGATTGATGAAAAATATTTTACAATTCATACAAACCTTTGCATTATCATCGGCTGCAGAAAAAAGGTCCTTCATTCTCACCAGGAGCACTCGTGGCCTATATATATTAATGCGGTTATTGTTTAATAATACAAATCATACTTATTTGTGTTTAGTTAAACGAACCTTTGCATCATCGGTTGGGTTTGCAAACACATGCACAAGCTTTTTAAGTACCGCCTCTACAGATTAATCTAAAACGTCTCCAACATCAAGTATCTGATGACTAGGAGTTTCTGCATGATTGATAGTGTCATGTGCATCCATCATCAGCATGTCTCCGTTATCAAAGTTCAGAAGATCGCAAAAGGACTCTAGTGATGATTGCGTTTCTGTAATATCTTCTGCTTTTGTGTTCTAAAACGATCATAGCCGGTGATTAAATACTTGAATCATTGTAGTGGCAAGTTGAATGGTTCTTGTGGAAAAGAGGTTGGAAATGTAACTAGATGGTAAATGTGCAAATGAGGTGAATGGAAGTGTCTGAGAATGCTTGATTGTTCAAAAAAGGAAGAATATGAAGCAGAACTGTGAAGCTCTGCAGAGATTATTGTATCTAGTATTGTCAGATATTTACATGTTGTCTGATATCAGATATAGAAATAGTTGTTGAGTTTTCTGTTTTGGGACATGTCCAAAACAGTTATGTTTATGTCAAGCATTGTACAAAAACATTTGAGTGATTAATATAAAATTCACATTTGCACCAAAAAAAAAAAAAAAAAAAAAAAAAAAAAAAAAAAAACCGTGATTAAATACTTATATAAACAAAGGTGTGTCTACAATAAAATCATGTGTTCATAATACAAATCATACTTATTTGTGTTTAGTTAAACGAACCTTTGCATCATCGGTTGGGTTTGCAAACACAGGCACAAGCTTTTTAACTACCGCCTCTAGCTCCGCAGTTCGGCGGATACCAGACCCTAGTTGAATAGTCAACAACTTTACCTGTTTTTCAAGCTCCACCTCTTTAGTTAATTCTCCAGTTGATTTTGTTTCTCCTCCTGGATCTCCTCCACTCAATCTGTCGGCGTCTTTCAAAACCTCAAAACTATCTTTGGTTCTATCTGTGTCAACACCTCCATCGTGTCCAGATTGTGTCATACCCTCAAAATAGTCGAACGATTTCCTATACCAGTCATGCCTCATTTCTTCAGCAGTCGGTTTAAGCATAGTAACTGGATCTAAATCCTATAAAAAAAATAATAACATGGTAATTAAAACACATACCACTAATTAAAACAATATTTCATATTTTATATTCATTAGGGTCTGTTAACGGTTATTACTGGCCCAAATAGTTCAGGGTAATGGCATTTTTCAAAGTTGCTTTCATTGGACCACGAAAGACACCTGGGTATCCCTCCTGGTGTTTTAGACCACCATCGATCACTCTTGGGGAGCGATTCCAATATCCAAACCTGTAAATTTTGTCAGTTACACAAATAGATTTGTTATTTAAACAAATTTAAGGTACTTAACAAATACTTGCCTTGAGTGCCCAAGCAAATCCAGATATGTTGTACGTTGGTTTTGAAGAAGTATTTTTCTCTAATATTTTCATATGCACTTTTGCGCGCCTGTGAATCAAATTCATAACATTCTCATAAAATTGTTCCCAATAGTATTCACCCGAAGGAAAAGCGTTCCAAGCTGGTATATCCTCTACTAGCCTCAGCATACATGGTTTGACAACCTTTTCAAGCTGTTGCCCCATAAAAATTACCTCCGACATGTACAACAAACAAACACGTACAGAATCCTCGTCACTCAACCTTTCCCAGATTGCATGGTCCTTTATCAAATTTTATAGGTCTTGGATTTTCACATTGCGCTTATCGTCGCTAGGCTGGGCTCCTTTCACTTTTGCTGCTTTGACCAAACTTGCCATCTTCTTTTCCATGTTTTCCACTTTTTCCGGAAACACGCGTCTAACAAAAGGAGGAATGTCTTTATCCATATATTCAGGGAAAACAACCTCCCCGAAAGCGAAACCAGTCAACAAGCAAAACTCAGACCTTCCTAGCGATAAGTTATGACCAACAATGTGAAATTCAATATTTTGATCAATCCTCGGAAACTTGTCGGGCCTTTTTTTTGGGTAAAGGGTTTTCACCCTAGTAAATTTGATGTTGGAGAACATAGTTCAGCAAATGGTTATCATGGCATGTCTCCTTGATATCTAACCAGTTTGCAAATACAGTTTTTTTAAAAACACTCAGTCGGTATGGGGAACGAGAAAACCTTTCTTTAATAGTCTCAATCATAGAAAGTTTGGACCGTATGGTAATCTTGTAGTCATAGGGCTGCATTATAAAACACAACTAAACACTACATGTATTTAAGGTTATTCCAAAACCGTGCATATTTTTGGTGTGTGTGACTGTGTTTTGTCTGTGTGTTTGATGATCGATGTGTGTGTGTTTGTTTTGTGTTGGAGTTAGCTTTGGTTACGTTTGGTTAAGGCCTTTTGTTATATACAACGTCCGGGCTAAAACATAAGTCCATTTAAACTTTTTGAATAGAACTTTGACCATAAAAAGATTTAAGATCAATTGAGGACCAAACTTTTTTTACTGACTAATCTCTACCCTTCGTCTTCCTGGAGGTGCAAAAAAATCAGTTTTTTCTGTTTTCAGTATTTTAATAACCAGTTATAAAAAAACCAGTTTTTCTAATAACCAGTTTCGGTTCGGTTTCGGTTTTTCGGAATCGATTTTCTTCGGTTATAAATGTTCGGAATCAGTTTTTTTCGGTTATAAATTTTCAGAATCGGGTTTTTCGGTTTTTTACCTGTCCGCTTTTTTTGGTTAAAAATGTTCGGATTCGGATTTTTATCGGTTATTTACCGATTCGTTTTTTTACGGAATTTTACTAAAAACTTCGAACATTTATTTAATAAAATTGTTAATTATCAAATATATAATTAAACAATATTCTCATAACTTTTATTTAAAAAATACAATTATACAATCATAACTTTTATTTAAACAATA
>CM060676.1:161034572-161242072 GCA_030686995.1 Artemisia argyi | reverse complement strand
CGACTGTAGACCGCTAAATAACCACCGCGAACACTAAGCGTAACCTTTGTGGGGTTACCGAAGTGACCTGTCAAGGCTGTTTGATGTTGACCCTGACAGGAGTTTCCGTTCAATCATTGAGAAATACTTACATAATTCTCTCTTAAACGTTCTCGGCAGATTGCTAAGATCTGCGAAGGACTCGATAATTTACATCTGATGTCCATTGATGTAGAACACTAGATGTACAATTACTAAGTGTTCCTAGGAGATCTTTTGATGAATCTCGTGGCTCTAGACTCGATAAGTGCACACTTAGGTTTCCTATACGGAGACTAGGGAGGGGTCTCCAGTTTCTAGATTACACCGGTTCCCGTGAGAATGAAACAAATTCTTTAAAGAGAACTTGAGTGGCTAGAAGGTTAAGTGCAGTGCGTCACTAGGTCCATGACGGCTTTATCTTCAATACCGGCGTCGCCTTAACAACAACCAGTAGCATACGAATTGAACCCGGTGTCTGCCCTAAGGTTGAATCATATGGAGGGCTATTTCTTTTCACCCATTTCTTTACTTTTCTTTTTAATTCTTCAACCCCTTCTTTCTCCTCTCATTCTTTACTCCTTTTTTCGTATCATACCTAAGGACTTCTAGTTCTAACTATTGGTGATGTCCTTGGGTAGATCCCTCCGGCTTAGGTGGATCATAGGACGGTTATTTGCTAACCTTAGTCACCTTATAACTCCATGACTATCCTATAATTGCCATTGAAACCTTTGAAAATCTCTCAAAGTGTTTGTGTTTATCAAACATTTTGTTTAACACTTTGAGAGTTTTGTGTTTTCTTATGAAGGGCTCCCCCTTCACATGTGCTCATATGTATTTAATAAATTTGCACATGCGGGAGGAGCGAGCACTTTTTGAATTGATCCACTTACGGTGAACAAGACCGATTCGAGACACACTTACATCACTAGTTAGACTAGCTTGAAGTTATTACCCGGCCTGGTCGAGTCCACAGAAAGTTTCTCGAGACGGTACATTTCTACTAAGACAAATCCTTTTCGAGACACGCTTACGTGGCTAGTTAAAGAGTTCTATTGTCAGCTTTTAGGTGACAACTAGCTCTAGTAACTAACTTGAAGTTATTACCCGTCGAGGATAAGTCTTTTCGAGATTACTAACTTTTTTTTCGTCAATTCTTTCGTCAATCTGAGTCTAGCTCGCACAAGATACAACTTTAAGCAACTTTTGAACTTTCACATTTTAATCACTTTTCTTTTCTCCCCCTCAAAAATAGCATATAAGATGTTGTTTTTGAGAAACATTTGATTAAAATATGCTTTTTGAGTCTTATGGGGAGAATCTAACAAGAACTTTTGTGTTTCAAACGATGAGTTTCTCAAGTGCTCCCCCTCAACAAGTGAATACTCATTGAGGTGAAATACTTGTCTTTTGAGCAGAATTATGAAAATCAGAAAAAATGTTTGAGTAATTCTACTCAAAAGTAAGAAGCCTTCGCTCCTTATATTAGGATTGAGGCACTGATGCGTACCTCAGGGTCCTTTAATAACAAGCAGGGTTGTACACTGTTATGTGTGCACAAACCATCAAAACATGATTTTGACAAAGCATTTTGATTTCGAATACTCCCCCTCAAAACGAGCATGTGTTTTGACATTTTTAAACTTTGTAGCGAATTGGGGAGTAAATGTTTTCAAAAATCTTGAGCAAAATTTTGAAAAAGTTTTGAAAAACCTTTTGAAAAATTTTGAATAAATTTTGCTCAATATTAAGAAGTTTTAGATAAGCTTATCATGAAAATTCTTCTTGTTTTTAAGGATAAGTGCGCGTTTGATTTTAAAGAATGGTTTAGCAAGGCACTTTCCTTTCTTTGAAACCCGAGTTGTACACTGAAATGTGTGCACAAGTCGTTGTTTTTATACAAAATTAGTTTTCTTTAAACAAAATACTCCCCCTCAAATGATGAAGTTAATTCAAGAGATAGTCTTCTTGAGCAGAATTCAGAATTGTATTTTAAAATACTTTTTGAAAATTCATGAGATGATTTTGCTCAAGGTTTTATAAAACATAATCAAGTATTATACAACAAAGAATGCTTGAAATTATAAACTCTTTTACTGTTGAAAGTTGTTTGAGACCCGGAGTCTCTCTTTTGAGTTTTAAAATCTGAAGATTTCCATTTAGAGTTAAACCTCATGGGTTCTTTTTGAAGATTTGATTTTGTGATGAATGAAAACCTTCCCATATTTGGGATGTTCAGATCAGAGACATTCTTTTATTGAAGCCAAAGCATTCCAGATTTTGAAAATTTGGAAGGTTTTGAACAACTTTGCTTTGGACTCCACATTTGCTTTACCGGTGTAAAACGAGAGTGTAGAGTTTGGAAAAATTTGTTTCTCACCATTTTGAATCCATTTACCAGTTTAGCCTTTAAACACATTTTGTCCTTTGACCTCAAAATATGTTCCATAAGAAACATTTTGTCGAATGTTGAAATTTTGACTTTCAATGGGAAGACATGTACTTACACACAGAGAAAATGCATCAGGCACAAACAAGTATAAGATGAATAAAAAATCTCATTCTAAATCTTCCTAAGTGCTCAGAATTCTCAAATTAACACACACAATCACAGATTAATTCATTCTTTCACTCGAGATTTACCAATAATTGTCATGATTTGGGGTTGTGATTTGAGTCTATGCACACTTGTTAGCATCATAATGCATGAATATTAAACAAACAAACGTCCTAGTAATAGCAGCAAAGACATCGACATCTTAAACCCTAAATCACATGATTCTAAACCTATGTTGTTCCTAATCGAGCAACTACACCAATCGAGCATTCTTTAGTGTTCTTTAAAGCTATATAAACTAGTTAATTAGACTAAACACATAAAAAATGAAAGCCCCGATCGATAACCCTAGTTTTTGATAATGCCTTTTTGACCGTTGAAAACACTAGAAACATTTAGGGAACGATTAGACAACAACCATGGAGAAATTAGAAACACACAATCAGGAACATTCGAGGAAAAAAAATCGTTAGTCTGAATCGTTGAGGTTTATCGATTATGTGTGATACTTTTTATAATATTTGAAGAAACCTTTATTAGAGCCCGTTTTATTTTTCATGCAAGATCCTTTTACCTAAGTTTAAAACATTTGTGAATCTTTACTCATTAAATGTTAATTACTTTTCCATTTCAAGTCCAAACTAGATTAATTAGAGATCGTTGCCGAAAAATTCCTTTTCTCCCCCTCGAATTAGCATATATTTTGTGAAACCTTTTTGTACATTTTAATTCGAGAGATCATAGAAGTTTTTGAAAAAATGAGATTTTAATCCGAATGATGAAGAAACATTTTATCCTTGAAGAATTATGATAAGGTGTGCAAACTTCATGATAATGTTAAACGTTTTCTCCCCCTCAAAACATGTTCCATTTTGACAGAGTAAAGCAAAAATTGTTTTAATGAAGGAACATAGTTTTAAAGCTACGAAGTTTGTACACAAAGAAAGAAGTTTTTTTTTTTTTTTTTTTTTTTTTTTTTTTTTTTTTTTTTTTTTTTTAATATTTAAAGATAAGAGTTGGATGTTTGACTCACTTAGTTTTAAAGAAAAATTGTGCAAATCATCTGGAGTCAAACACCGCATACCAATATGGTGAACTAAATCAACAAACCTTGATGGAGGTAATTATCTCGCATGTGAGCAGGATCCAAATTGCGTGTAGACGACTCAGTAATGTCAGAAATGAGTTGAGCCGGTGCAAACGGATTAAAGAACGCTTAAAGAACGCCTCTGGGTCATGCTCTACGGTTTGTGGAACTGATTTAGGTATGGAGTCTTCAGCTGATTGTCGTGAGTTGGACCTGGTTTGTTCTATGGTTGTTGGAGATGCAATTGGAGGACCGTCTCTCCCAACAGTTGTTGTTGTTTGTTGAGGTGAATCAGGTACTTGATGTTGATCAAGATGTGCAGCGGAAATTGGTGAGACCTCAGAAAGACAGTTTACAATTGTATCATCAAACAATGGAGCAAACAAGGTTTCCAATTCTTTGCGGTTGAGAGGCAATGGTTCAGCTGAAGATTCCGGAAAGTTAAGACGGTTGAATTCGGGTCCTAAGCTGTTTTGCTCAGAAGCCATTGTTGAAGTGCTTTTAAACAGTTGGTTGCGGGTCCTAAGCTGTTGTGCTCAGAAACCATTGCTGAAGTGCTTTTAAACGGTTGATTGCGGGTCCTAAGCTGTTGTGCTCAGAAGCCATTTCATAAAGCTCGGGTCCGAAACTGATTTGTTCCGAATCCATTCCTGTTGAATCTGTAGAGAAAGAAAGAAGAGACAAAAAAAACAGAGAACATGGAGCCCCAACTGTAACTGGGTTCCAGGTGTTAGAAGCATAAAGATGTAGTGTCAATTATCTTCTTGACACTCGAACACACAATTCCTATGGTTTTCCTTCTTGTCTCAGGGGTAGATGTAGTGGAGTTCACATTAGTTTTGGTGCAAATGTCTAAACTCTTTCCTGTAGGTATCCACTTAAGACCAATCGTTTTGAAAATTCTACCCGTGGGTATCCACCTATTGTTAGATCTAGGCGATGTTTTCCTTTTAGATTCAACAGAATGAAATGTTGGAGCATCTCTTGTTTGAGAAAACCTACGTCCTATATTGATCCACTTCTTAGGTTTCTGACTTATGACATTTGGTTCAACGGGTTTGTTTGTCTTAGTCGATCGAGCCTTTGTACGTGAATTTCCCTTTTGAAGATATTCTAAAGCACAGACATCATGATTATTTCCGCAACTACTCTTAGATGCTAGCCAATTCCTATTAGTTTGTTGAGAACTCCTAGGTTTTGGTTTGCTACTACTAGCTGTGTTTTTCACTACAGTGGAAGGCATCACATGAGGTTTTGAACCTAGAATTCCATCCTTTTGAAGTAGCGCCTTTTTTCTAGCCTTTTCTAGATCATAGTTCTTGTACATGTCATAGGTGCCATAAGACTTTTTACTTTTAATGCTCATTTTAGACACTGTTTTTGAACTAATCCTAGATGAGCCAGGCATAATCACGTGTTGAGATTTAGCAGACACAGATGCATTTCCCTTTGGCCAAGAATGTGGAGTGACTGGTTTTGTCAAATTGTTTTTCTCAACAACTTGGGAGGCAAACCGAGATTTTCAAAATTTAAGTCTTTCGGATTTAAATGCAGTTGGTTGTCTAACCACTGATTGTTTTCTGTTTGTTTGAGAAGGCGGTTTCCCCAAGATTGATGGTTTTGCAAACTTAGTATCCAGACTTTGGCCAGTCAGTCTTCTTAATTTGTTTTGCAATGCAGCATGTGCAAACACCTTTTCTTGAATTTGACCTTTTAAAAGCTCATTTTCTTTAACTAATGTATCCACACGTTTTCTTTGTTCATTCAAAAATTGACCATTGTTGCCCGAATTTATAGATTCATTTTGCATTTGAAGTTCAAGTGAGATGCAATGTGCCTCTAGTTTTGAAAAATCTTTATGACACTGGGCAATGGTCTTTTTGAGAAGAAGGTTTTCGGACTCAAGAGTTTGGTATGATGTTTCAGTAATTGGATTATCAGGTAAGGACTCAGACCCAGAATGTATTACTAGACATTGAACAACATCCTGGTCAACCTCTCCTTCATTACTGAAGTTAGGTTGCTCAGATTGTTGTTTCTCATATGCGGGCAAAATATGATCAACAGTAGATTTTACCTCAACCATTTGCTCTTTGTCAAAGTTCGGTTCTTTGTCATAGATGGGTATGAAATCTTCCTCATCCATCTGTCCTTTGTCAAGGTTGGGCTCTGAGACATAGAAGGGTATGATCTCTGCACAATCTGCATATTTATCATTTCCCAATCTGCTGTTGTCATCCTGCACTTCTGATTCTGTCCCTTTGTTTTCCATGACAACCACATTAGCTTTCAATGAATCATCTTTATGAACTTGATCATCTTGAGTATGCTTTTTACTTCCATTCTCTTGTACATTCAATTATCTTCCTCGTTTTTGCATCTCCAGTTCTTTGACAACACTCAGATGAAGTGATCTTTCATTGAGCTCATATTCTAAGCTGCTCAGTCGTGAAACAAGTTGATTCCTAAAATCTTCAACCTCCACACTAGTGATGTTCTCTCTCCATACATTGCTTTCATATTTATAGTGTATAAGAGCTTTAAAATCCATGGTCACGAACCAACTGAACTGTGTCCTGAGTGCTCTAAATTCTACCATGCAATCACTTCCCTGTTCAATTAGCTTTTCTAGTTGAACGATGTTTTCTTGGAGTTTCCTTTGGAAGGTTGTTTGGTTCATTTCAGTTCCGAAGAATGCAGAAAAGGTACTCGAGGAAGGAAACCAATGATCTGAGAGAATCTTGCATTGAATCTTAACCGATTCAAAATGTGCTAAACATTTTTCTGTAGAATTGATGGCTCTTTTCTCAGCTTCAGTCATCTTTCTCTCAAATGGGTCTTTAGAGTCATCAGAAGCATTTGTGTCATATACTGGGACAGTATCATCCATGACACCCAACTTATCTTCCAATATTTTAACCTTATTGCCTATATTAACGACATCTGCAGTATTCCCAACAGTCCTTTCAGCATTCCTTCCTTGTCTATCAGCTCTTTCACCTTGCACAACAGCTTGATTCCTTATGTTAGAAGAAGAATGAAGACGGTTGTTTGTCTTGTTGGAGATTTTGCTGAGGGCACGAGCAATACGTGCGAGTTCTTGATTCAGAATTTTGAAATCCTCATCGTCATCTTCATTGGTTTTTGAATCGTACACTGCATCACTGTTGTCATATGGAACAAGTTGAGTTGAAGTCTGCTACGGAGATGAATCATATTGGATCATGAGATTTGAAGTAGCAGGTTCTTGAACTTAATCATGATTTGACATTGACATGACATCTGCTGTATTGGCTTCCAAATCTGCATAATCATCATTAGATGGAATATCTCCCATGAAACTTTGCAAAACATCATTGAGATTACCCCTGTTAGGTACCCATTTATGTAAACACAAGTATGATATTGATAGAAATAAGATGAGAATGAGAGATGGTTGATTATAAGAAATGAGAGAAGAGTAAATGCAAGAGTTTCACTAAGATATTCAAATAACCAACAAATAAAAGTGTTACATAAGCTTAGTATTTATAGGAGGAGGAGTAGGGCAACACTCCCTTCCTCCCTCCTTTCTTTAAACGTGGGCTTTCAAGCCCATAGGGCTTTCATACTTAAGCCTTGTAACATAAACTAAGTAGAATAAATAACTAAGCAACCTATTACAAAATGTAATGACCGAGACTTGACTAAAATACAAAAGTATGATCCCAACAATCTCCCCCCTAAGGGTCGGTCATCACGGTTGCTTGACGTATTCATCTTTGTTGTAGACTTGTGACATGTAAAACTCTAGACGTCGTCAAAATGGTTGAATGATAGTGAATATACTTTGCTCTGTGTCTTTGTTCTTTGGTGGTGATGTAGTGATTGTGTTATGAAGTAGTCTGCCATTCGCCACTCCTGCGTCTGTGGTGGTTGTCCGCCATTCCAACATACTCATACATCTTAGGACTTATACTTTCATGAGCACGGAGTTCCTCTTCTTATACTGAGATCTTTAAGTCTTAATACGTTGTAGATTCTTCTTTATAGACGTAGAATCTTTCTTTGAACTTTGTGGTGCTAAGATCTTTGGGGGAGAAAATTTGCTTCAAGATGTATATATGAGCATGTTGGAATCTACCATCATGGAAGTGAGGTACCTGCGAGTAAACAGTTAGCAATAAAACAACCGGTACTTACAGATAAAGAATTAGAGCTCATCAACAGCATATTGTGAAGACTCCTTCTAATCCTTATCCAGGCCGTTCCCATACCAGATACTCCCGAAGGAGCTTACGAGACCTACTAAGTAGCTCAATGACTGGGTGAGTCACTGGGGATCACTCCATGACTGTAGACTGCTATGGAACCACCGTAAACACTAAGCGTAACCCTTGTGAGGTTACCGAAGTGACCTGTCAAGGCTGTTTGAAGTTGACCCTGACAGGAGTTTCCGTTCAATCATTGAGAAATCCTTATGTAATTCTCTCATAAACGTTCTCGGCAGATTGCTAAGATCTGCGAAGGACTCGATAATTTACATCTGATGTCCATTGATGTAGAACACCAGATGTAGAAGTACTAAGTGTTCCTAGGAGATATTTTGATGAATCTCATGGCTCTAGACTCAATAAGTGCACACTTAGGTTTCTTATGCGGAGACTAGGGAGGTGTCTCCAGTTTCTAAATTACACTGGTTCCCTGTGAGAATGAAACAAGTTCTTTTAAGAGAATTTGAGTGGCTAGAAGGTTAAGTGCAGTGCGTCACTGGGTCCATGACGGCTTTATCTTCAATACCGGTGTCGCCTTAGCTACAACCAGTAGTATACGAATTGAACCTGGTGTCTGCCCTAAGGTTGAATCATATGGAGGGCTATTTCTTTTCACCCTTTTTTTAACTTTTCTTTTTAATTCTTCAACCCCTTCTTCTCCTTTCATTCTTTATTCCTTTTTCATATCATACCTAAGGACTTCTAGTTCTAACTATTGGTGATGTCCTTGGGTAGATCCCTCCGGCTTAGGCGGATCATAGGACGGTTATTACCTAACCTTAGTCACCTTATAACTCCATGACTATCCTATAATTGCCTTTGAAACCTGTGAAAATCTCTCAAAGTGTTTGTGTTTATCAAACATTTGGTTTAACACTTTGAGAGTTTTGTGTTTTCTTATGAAGGGCTCCCCCTTCACATGTGCTCATATGTAATTAATAAATTTGCACATGCGGGAGGAGCAAGCACTTTTGAATTGATCCACTTTCGGTGAACCAGACCGATTCGAGACACGCTTACATCACTAGTTAGACTAGCTTAAAGTTATTACCCGGCCTGGTCGATTCCACAGAAAGTTTCTCGAGACGGTACTTTTCTACTAAGACAAATCCTTTTCGAGACACGCTTACGTGGCTAGTTAAAGAGTTCCATTGTCAGCTTTTAGGTGACAACTAGCTCTAGTAACTAACTTGATGTTATTACCCGTCGAGGATAAGTCTTTTCGAGATTACTAACTTTTGTTTCGTCAATTCTTGGGTTATTCTGAGTCTAGCTCGCACAAGATACAACTTTTAGCAACTTTCGAACTTTCATATTTTAATTACTTTTCTTTTCTCCCCCTCAAAAATCGCATATAAGATGTTGTTTTTTGAGAAACATTTGATTAAAATATGCTTTTTGAGTCTTACGGGGAGATTCACCAAGAACTTTTGATTTAGAGCAAAGTATTTTGTTTTGACAAGTGCTCCCCCTCAACAAGTGATTAGGTCTTATTGAGGGAAATACTTGTCCTTTTGAGCAGAATTATGAAAATCATAACACATTTGATTAATTCTACTCAAAAGTAAGAAGCCTTCGCTCCTTATATTAGGATTGAGGCACTGATGCATACCTCAGGGTCCTTTCTTTACAAGTTCGGGTTGTGCACTGTAATATGTACACAAACCATTATGAAGTAAATTATTGACAAATCAAATCAAACTCTTTCAACTTTCTACCATTCAGGTCTCTGAAATGTCAACACCGGAAATCCTGTTCTTCCTCCAACATAGCTTTCCAATCTCCGAAACTGATCCCTGCGCTTCAACCGGTTCTCAATCCTTGTAATGAATCTGCGAGCGTCCCTGGCCTCATTGGTATTCCACCTTTGGGATTTTCCCAGTGCTATGTCATTAATTTTGCTTTTCATCCCATCTCTGACGAACTTCAGGGTTTCATCACAGAACTTATGAATTTCTTCATAGGCCATGAAGCAGTTTCGACCGTTGACACTGCGGTAAGTGAACCCAAATGCTGGATGCCTGATCAGGGTGTATTGAGATAGATGTTGAAGGTCGGGGATGTTAAATAGGTTTGGTTCGGTGAGATTCAGCTTCTTCTGATAACTTTCCACTCCCAGTTGAAGATCTTCTGTGGAAAACTAGAAGGGGGGGTTGAATAGTTTTACGTCTTATTGATTAGTTGTAAAAATAGTTTTAGTGTTTTAAAACTTAGATTCGATAATTATGTGATCTCAAGTTTTGCACAATAAAAACAAATATCAATACGAAATATATAACAATGCTAAGTAACAATAATAAGTAAGAGATGGAAAGATCAAACCGCGAGACAAGAGATTTATAGTGGTTCGGCTACAAGGACACCTTCCTTGCCCTACTCCACTCCGCGAGCACCTAACTCGAGAGTTTTCTTCACTATATCAACAAGCTCCCTTATGGCGGAGAAAACCTTACACACCAATTAACACACCAATATTCACACCAATCTACACACCAATTTACACACCAATCTACACACCAATAATCACACCACAACACCTTCACACCTAAGTCACAACTTCTACACACCTTCTTCAAGTCAATCTACTTCACACCTAGCTTCTTCACAACAATAGATTTCCTAGCTTTTCTTCTTCTCACCAAGCTATCAACTAATTACACAAGCTATATTTAACACAACTATCTACAAGCAAATATTCACAACAATCTTCACAAAGAGTATGTAAATAATCTTGATGATACACCAACAACTTGGATGTGGAGATCACAACAAGTTGTAATACTTCTTGTCTTGAGGGATAGAAGTATTCTTCTCTTGCACTTGAAAGGAAGAGGATTGAATCACTTTGAAACAAAGAGTATATACACTTATGATCAAAGGATGAGAGAAAAGAGAAATGGATCTAGATCAGAAAGTTTAGAAGTGCAAAAGGTAAGAAAATTCTGAGGGATGAATCAGTATTTAAAGGGGAGGAAAATACTGTTCTGGAGCGTGGCCGGTCCCCTTAATTATAGGCCGGTCCCCTTAATTATTAAGGGGGCCGCCTAGTAACTTTAAGGGGGCCGCCCATACTGAACGTTGGTTTTTCTTGTCTTTTAGTGGGGAATATTTTTCTGGATAGAATTTTCCAATTTTGGTTAGAAATTTGAAATCATATTTTTATAATGAATTAAACATATTCTTTTAATTCCAAAAATGATTTTGTAAAAGATATAAAATGTTTAATGCATTTTATAAAAATACAAGTGATGAAATAAATTTCCTTTGATCATGAAATGTAATAAACCCTTTGTTTATTCATACCTTAAGTGATATGGGAGCAAAGACAAGTATTAAGCACTAAAACCTTGTTTATGTCATAAGATTTAGATTAATGAGTTTATGCTTTGTAATTATCAAAACATAGAGACATTGTTAATATGTAAACAATGTTTTAAGACATTATTTATGTCAACAATCTCCCCCTTTTTGATGATTACAAAACCTTAAACTCATTAGGTCTAAAAAATATTTTTAGACAAGAATTTAGAGTTTAACATTCTCTTCTCCCCCTTTTTGTAAAATCAAAAAGGTTAAGGCTCCCCCTTGATGTAAACTCCCCCTCATTTGAGAGCACCAAGGGAATGAGCGATGGAAGTCTTGGCTACACAAAATATTAGAACAAGGCACATATATATGCAAAGCAATAGTTATAAAAATAGATTCATTCAAGCATCATGGAAAGCATTACAACATTTAATATGCTTAAGGCATATTAATCATAATAAAACAAAAGAAAATACAAAGTCCTACATTGCCTAGAAAGATCATTTGGACTTGCTTGCAACTCATGGTTGATTGTTTTATTTGCTTGAAGGTTATCATAAGCATAGAGCTTACTTGTTTGATGATGAGGGAAATGGAGTGTGGTATGGAGCGGAAGAGGTGGATCTCACGATATTGTATCGAGTTAGGGGTGGTATTGGGTGATCACAAGTGAGAAGATATTCAATCCAAGAAATATCTTCACTCAAGTAAAGTATTTGTTTTTGAAGGAATATGCAACAAGGGCAAAAGTGGGTATGGTTTGTAACTTGATCCAAGTTAAGTGAGTGGGGAAGGCAATTTGCATAGGGTGATGAAGGAGGTTGCCCTTTGTTGCGTTGTGCAAGATGCATAGCAAGGAGATCACTAAGATCATGGATTTGGTTAATTTCATCACGGAACTTTTGTTTTTCCGTGGCAATGTGGAGAGGATCACAGTGTTGATATGGATGGATTTGGTTTGTGTAGTTGGGATTGTGGTTTGATGGTAGATCACACTTATATGGTTCATAATAAGCGGATGAAGGTTGAGATATGTAGTTTGGCTTAAAGGTAGATGTTTGGCCGATGTTGTATGGTTTGTGAAAAGGATCAAATGAATGACCTTGAGGGTTTGAGGCAAAGTTTGGGAAGTAATAAGTTGGAGGTGTTGAATGACTTCCAATTTCATTGGTTATGGAGGATTTGTTTCGAGGGCTTTTCCTTCGCCAAACGGGTTTTTCCGTCATCCTTGCTAACCTTGAGGCTTTTGATTTTGGTTTGTTTTGAGAGTTCATGATGGGATGAATGAAGAGTTGTGAGGATTGAGGATATTTATAGTGTAGGATTTGTGTCTTTAAGGATAGATTGGGTTTGTTTGGAAGAGTGGGACAAAGTGTGTTGGTTAAAATTGGGAAATATAGGTTGAATTGGGCTAAAAAGCAGAAAAGATTCTGTAAACCCGACCATCAGATGGCCGGTCCCCTTAATTAGGGGGCGGTCCCCTTAATGATTAAGGGGGCCGCCTTACATAATTAAGGGGGCCGCCCATCTGGTGATTTCCAGGTTGCCAGAATTGGGTTTTTGGCAGAAAATTTGCAGAAAGGTTATGTGTTTGGATTAGAGTTCAAGCAAGTTTAATTTCCATAGGCAATATAGAACCTAATCTATTTAAGATATAGCATGCATGCAAGAACACATAAGCAAGAGAGCAAATAATCATCACATAATAAGCAAGACCACTAAAGCTTCCTAAGGCACCTATCTTAGATTAAAGGCAAAGGCAACTAGTGAGGAGGAGCTAGTGATGGATCAAGATGACAACATTATTTGAGAATGTGTCCTAGTGTGTGTCTATATGCAACAAATGTGAAGATATGATTGTTTCGACTCCTAAATGTAAGAGAAAATAACTATCCTAAGAAACAATCCAAATGATCTCCTTAATTCAATTTTTGCTCGATCATGAATGTCAAAGACATATATTAGATTATATACCTTGACGATTTATGTGAGAGTTTATGCATGATTATGAAAAACAATGTTTTTAATATTAGTCAACAATGCAAGGAAAATGATCTTCAAGTGATTCCTAGATGTGAGAGCAATTTAACAAATTGATTGGATATTACAAAGGAATTTATGTAACAAAGATAAATTTTCCCAATCTTTAATTTTTGTGCAAAATAGATTCCTAGACTCAGAAAAGGATGAAGTGAAAGAAAAATAAATTCTATGCAAGTATAAATTTGAATTAATTCAATATAATTTAGTCAACTTGTTCCATCATTCCTAGTCCTAAACGCAAGTGGTTGAATAATTCACGCTTAAGGGGTTTTGTGAATATATCCGCAATGTTATCTTCCGATGCAACTTTTTCAATAGATATATTTCCTTTTTGTACATTATCCCTAAGAAAATGGTGACGTATTTCTATGTGTTTAGCCCTAGAATGTTGCACCGGATTTTTACTTAAATCTATTGCACCTTTGTTATCACACATAATGGGGACATTTTCTAACCTAATGCCATAGTCTACGAGAGCTTGTTTCATCCATAGTGCTTGTTGACATGCCTTTCCGGCGCTTACATATTCGGCTTCGGTTGTAGAAATAGCAAGAGCGGTTTGCTTCTTCGAAAACCAAGACGTTAGACAACATCCCATAAACGTGCAAATACCGCTAGTGCTTTTTCTATCTACGTAGTCTCCCGCATGATCCGAATCCGCATAGACAATGGTTTCTATGCCGGATTCCTTAGGATACCATAATCCTAAGTGTATAGTGCCTTTAACGTATCGGAAGATACGCTTAACCGCTTCTAGGTGAGAGGTTTTGGGATCCTCTTGAAAACGGGCACAAAGGCAGACACTAAACATGAAATCGGGTCTACTTGCCGTCAAGTATAGTAAACTACCTATCATTCCTCTATACTTGGAGTTATCTACGGACTCACCTTCATCATCCTTTGTGAGCTTTACCTCCGTAGACATGGGTGTTTTTATGGGTTTTGAGTCTTCTAGGCCAAATTTCTTAAGCATTTCCTTAATGTACTTAGATTGGTTAAAGAATATTCCATCTTCTAATTGTTTTATTTGTAATCCTAGGAAGAAGTTAAGTTCGCCCATCATACTCATCTCAAACTCATCATGCATGATTTTGGCAAATTCATCACACATGTCTTGACAAGTCGATCCAAATATAATGTCATCAACATATATTTGAACAATGATGAGATTAGGGTCTTTCCTTTTAGTGAAAAGAGTGTTATCTACCATTCCCATGGAATAATCATGTTTAATAAGAAAAGCTTTCAATCGATTATACCAAGCTTTGGGAGCTTGTTTGAGTCCATACAAAGCTTTCTTTAACTTATAAACATAATCAGGTTTTGCGAAGTCAATGAATCCTGGAGGTTGTGCCACATATACCTCCTCATTGATAAAGCCGTTAAGGAATGCACTTTTTACATCCATTTGGAATAACTTAATATCTAGGGAGCAAGCATAGGCAAGTAATATCCTAATTGACTCTAGTCTAGCTACGGGGGCATAAGTTTCATCATAATCAATTCCTTCTTGTTGATTATAACCTTGGGCAACTAACCTAGCTTTATTCCTAGTAACTATTCCATTCTCGTCTAACTTGTTCCTATATACCCATTTGGTTCCTATGACAGTCATATCCTTTGGATTTGGGACTAGTTCCCAAACATCATTTGCCTTAAATTGATTTAATTCTTCCTGCATGGCTATAATCCAACTTTCATCCTTTAAAGCCTCGCTAATATTCTTAGGTTCTATTGCTGAGAGGAAACAAAAAAAATTGTTTTTATCTTGGGCTTGTGACCTAAGGGTTCTTTGGTTAAGATGTCCTATTATATTATCTAATGGATGTGATCTAGATTCTTTAATATTAACGGTTTCGTTATCTTCCAAGTGAATGTCTTCATTATCATTTCCTATGGGTTTTGTTTTACTAACCTCAATAGCTTCATCTTCGACTAAATCATCATCTTCTAAAGGTAGTGTTTTAGGAGGTGGTGGTGTTTCATCAAATGTTACATTTAGTGATTCCTCTACTTTCATGGAGTGTTTGTTAAGTATTATATATGCTTTACTATTTTGTGAGTATCCTAAAAATATTCCTTCATATGATTTTGGATCAAACTTAGTGAGGTAGTCCTTAGTATTTAAGATATAGCATTTACTTCCAAATACCCTAAAGTAATTTAAGTTTGGTTTTCTATTTCTTAGTAATTCATAAGGAGTTTTTCCTAGAATTCTTCTAATTGATACCCTATTTAAAATATAAGTCGATGTATCTACGGCGTGACACCAAAATTTTTGTGGAATGGATTGTTCATTTAACATAGTTCTACTCATTTCTTGTAGTGACCTATTTTTTCTTTCTACTACCCCATTTGATTGAGGAGTACGAGGGGCGGAGAAATTGTGAGATATTCCATTTAACTCACAATATTTTCCGAATTGTACTTCGTTATCAAATTCCCTACCATGATCCGTCCTAATGGAAACTATAGAGCATCCTAATTTATTTTGAATCATTTTACTAAATATTTCGAATTTTTCAAAGGCTTGGGTTTTGTCACTTAAAAAACTAGTCCACGTGTATCGTGAGTAGTCATCTACTATTACTAAGGTATATTTTTTTCCTCCATAGCTCCGCACAGCGGATGGACCAAAAAGATCCATATGTAATAATTCTAGGCACCTAGTAGTGGATACTATATTCTTAGCTTTGTGACTAGCATGAGCTTGTTTTCCAATTTTACATGCATTACAAAAATGTTTGTCATATTTTAGATTAGGCAAGTTTCTAACTAATTCCTTAGAGGCCAAAGATTGTATTTGTTGCATGTTGCATGTCCTAATCTCCTATGCCACAATGTGGAGTTTTCGTCTAGGGTTGTTAGGCATATTCTATCTTCAGGTTTGTTTCCTAGTTTCATAACATATACACCTCCTTTCCTAATACCTCTACCTATAATTTTTCCATTCTTAACTATTTCGCTATCTTCTTCAGAAAAGATAACTCTACATTTATTATCGCATATTTGGCCTACACTAAGTAAGTTATATGTTAACTTATTTACATGTTCAACATTTTCAATAGTAAGTGAGTCTTGAGAAATCCTACCTTTGCCAATAATTTTTCCACGCAAGTCACTACCAAAAATAATGTTACCTCCGTTGTATGCCTTATATGTAGAGAATAGCTTTCGGTTCCCTGTCATGTGCCTCGAGCATCCACTATCCTTGATCCATTCGTCAGGCTCCAAGTCAATTCCAAGGCATATTTCGTCGGTTGCTTTTGCCATGAGACACTTTTCTTCTCTTGGTTTTTCCACTTCTTCATTGTCACTATCACTCCATGTTCTACTAACAAATGCACCTTGATTATCATAACTCGGCGGCTTTAGACATTCACCAACGAGATGATTTGGACTTCCACATCTAAAGCATTTTCTTTTCACGTAATTGTCATTTCTATTTCTTTGGAACGATTTTCTATCGTCATGTGATGATCTAGTGAATCTTCCTCGTCTTTTGAAGAACTTCTTGAATTCTCTTACGGCCATTGCATATTCTTCGTCTTCACTTTCGTCACTTGAATCATCATCATCATTACTAGGTTCCTTTTTGGCTTTTAGAGCAATGGATTTGATTTGTTCTCTCTTGACTTTGACCGTTTCCGAATCTCTTCTTATGATTTCTTCATGAACCTTTAAGTTGCCAATTAGTTCATCTAGTGACCTTAGCTCGCCATTTTGGATGTAATGCCCTAAGAAATTTCCTGACACAATTTTTACTATAAAATGTCTCATCAAGTGCTTTTAAACTTGTGATGATAGTGTTAAACTTAGCAAAAGCATTATCAATTGATTCCTCTTCCGGAATCGTAAATTGTTCATATTGTTGTACAAGAAGATCTATTTTATTATCTTTGACTTGGCTATTACCTTGGTGAGTAATTAGTAAAGAGTTCCAAATTTCTTTGGCGGTTTTACACATAAAAATTCTTTCATATTCTTTGCGTGGTAACGCATTATAAATTACCATTTTAGCCTCATTATTTTTTGCTAATTTCTTTTTCAAATCATCATTTTGTTCTTCAAAAGATACAATTTCATTCATTTTAGTTTCAACATTATATTGAATAGGAGGAAAATCACCAAAGGTAATAATATGCCAAAGATCAAGATCTTTTGATTTCACATACGTTTCGAATCTATTTTTCCAATATAAAAATCCATCACTTTCAAATAGTGGTGGTCTTTGCATAGATTGCCCTTCTAAATATTTTTCAGATTCCATAGATCGTTACAAGTTTTAAAATACAATATATTTTAAAAATCTTGCTAGACGTGGCTCCTGATACCAATTGTGGAAAACTAGAAGGGGGGTTGAATAGTTTTACGTCTTTTTGATTAGTTGTAAAAATAGTTTTAGTGTTTTAAAACTTAGATTCGATAATTATGTGATCTCAAGTTTTGCACAATAAAAACAAATATCAATACGAAATATATAACAATGCTAAGTAACAATAATAAGTAAGAGATGGAAAGATCAAACCGCGAGACAAGAGATTTATAGTGGTTCGGCTACAAGGACACCTTCCTTGCCCTACTCCACTCCGCGAGCACCTAACTCGAGAGTTTTCTTCACTATATCAACAAGCTCCCTTATGGCGGAGAAAACCTTACACACCAATTAACACACCAATATTCACACCAATCTACACACCAATTTACACACCAATCTACACACCAATAATCACACCACAACACCTTCACACCTAAGTCACAAATTCTACACACCTTCTTCAAGTCAATCTACTTCACACCTAGCTTCTTCACAACAATAGATTTCCTAGCTTTTCTTCTTCTCACCAAGCTATCAACTAATTACACAAGCTATATTTAACACAACTATCTACAAGCAAATATTCACAACAATCTTCACAAAGAGTATGTAAATAATCTTGATGATACACCAACAACTTGGATGTGGAGATCACAACAAGTTGTAATACTTCTTGTCTTGAGGGATAGAAGTATTCTTCTCTTGCACTTGAAAGGAAGAGGATTGAATCACTTTGAAACAAAGAGTATATACACTTATGATCAAAGGATGAGAGAAAAGAGAAATGGATCTAGATCAGAAAGTTTAGAAGTGCAAAAGGTAAGAAAATTCTGAGGGATGAATCAGTATTTAAAGGGGAGGAAAATACTGTTCTGGAGCGTGGCCGGTCCCCTTAATTATAGGCCGATCCCCTTAATTATTAAGGGGGCCGCCTAGTAACTTTAAGGGGGCCGCCCATACTGAACGTTGGTTTTTCTTGTCTTTTAGTGGGGAATATTTTTCTGGATAGAATTTGCCAATTTTGGTTGGAAATTTGAAATCATATTTTTATAATGAATTAAACATATTCTTTTAATTCCAAAAATGATTTTGTAAAAGATATAAAATGTTTAATGCATTTTATAAAAATACAAGTGATGAAATAAATTTCCTTTGATCATGAAATGTAATAAACCCTTTGTTTATTCATACCTTAAGTGATATGGGAGCAAAGACAAGTATTAATCACTAAAACCTTGTTTATGTCATAAGATTTAGATTAATGAGTTTATGCTTTGTAATTATCAAAACATAGAGACATTGTTAATATGTAAACAATGTTTTAAGACATTATTTATGTCAACATCTTCTACTCTTTCTCTGATAACTATCTGCCTAATGAAGATTAGGAGAGCTTGGAAAAAGGCAAGCTGCAACTCTTTGGGCAAGTTGCAAAGCTTTCCTTGAACTTTGAGTAGGTACATATCTTCTATGTCGTTTAGGAGTAGACGTGGACAGTCTGACTCGGAGATATCATACTCTTTTTCATCAAGTCTTTTGAGTGTGATTTTGCTGAGGAAGGGGTAGCCAAAGTGAGTGACAGTCGAAATGAACTTAATCAAGACTATCTTCAAATCACTTGTCACATTGCACATCGTCTGGTTGAGTCTGCTGCTTTGATAATACTGAGCCCGGTTATCTGGCCAATGATGTATGCTATAGAGTGTGTTCCGGTCATAGTCAACAATTTTGTCGATGAATAATGCAGAGGCTTCTTCTTCGATGGCATTGTTGAGGTATCTAGCAGCAGGGAGTAAGGCAAGTGATGTGATGTACTTCTTCTCAATCTTGCTGCCGAGTTGCAGAAATTCCAAGTCTTTGTTGATGAAGAACTTGTAGGGGATCTTTGGTTCCTTAGGCTTCCCAATCATCGGTAGTGGTTGGACCAGTCAGTTATGTATGGTGCGGTTTTTCTTGTGACCGGATCGACGTAAGATTCAGGATTGATCCAGTCAATATTGCTTGACATAGCACGAGCAATATTTTCTAGATGGTACTCAAGCTCGATGGAGTTAGCCGACCTGTCTTTCAGAAGATTGAACGCATCATTCTTGATTCTGCGTAGCTCTTTCTTCTTCATCTTTTTCATCTGAAACTTATGCTGAATGAACTGAGCGTATTCCACTGTTCGACCATCTTGAGGTTCTTGATTGTCTGCAAGTGGCGGTTGCGAATTAATCATCTTTTCAAACCAGGAGTATTCGGCAGTTTCGTCTTGGTCTAGCCATTTGAGGACGATTTTCGGTTTCTTTGGTTCTGTGCCTTTTGATGAGGTGTCCGGTTTGTGTTCATGATGCTTTCGTTTCCTTTCTTTCTTCTTCTTAGGTGACGGTTCTGGAACTTCATCGGGCTGAGGAAACTCGTCACCACCTGTGTATTCGAAGTGATCATGTGCTTTGGGAGCCGAACCAGATTCCTTGGGTTGTTGTGAAGATGTTGTTGTTGTTGGAGGGTTGACCGGTGCTTGTGGTTGAGATGAGGGTCCTTCAGCTTGCTTTTGTTTCTTTGCCTGTGAGTTAGGATCCTGATCTTCATCATCTCTCGGACGTTTCAGTTTATCGGCCTCAGTGATTCTTAAGGCTTCCCAGACTTTAGTTTCTTCTGGTGACAGTGTAGATTTGCAGGCTAATATATCGAAGAGCTGGGATTCAAGTTCGTCCATTGTCATCTCAGGTTTAGGTAGAGTTGATTTGTCAGCACGAAGAGTAAACGAGGTAGATCTGATTACTTTCTTGACAGCTTGTTCTGCAATTTTGGTGAGTTCACCTTTCACTGGTGCCAGTAAATCTTGCAGTTCAGGAACTAAGTGTTGATTCAGGTACTGATTTACTTGTGCAGCAGCTGTAGATACCAAGTCTTCTTGTACATCCTTGGCCAAGAAGGTGTCCACCTTTTCTTGCAGCTCTTGGACATTAGTGTTGAGCTTTGTCAGGTCAGCTACTTGGCTTGCTAGTAATGCAACCTGATCTTCCAGTCTGTTTTTCTTCCTTTCATGTACTCTTCTGAATGCTGACTTAAGCAACTTTGATGCAGCAGAGGCTTTGGTGCTTGCAGGTTTCTTGATTGATTCGTCATGAGTAGATTCGGATGCTGGAGGAGATGATTGTGAGGATTCAATGTTGGTAGTTACTTCTTTGTCATCTCCTCTTTGTGGTTCGGGTTGATCAACTTTCTTTGCTTTGGCTGCTTCCTCTTTCAATCTCTGTTCTTCAGCCAGTTTGTCAGCTTCGGCCTTAAGCCTTAATTCTTCTGCAAGCCTGGCTTCTTCTTCTCCTTTTAACTTTGCTTCTGCCAGCTTAGCTGCCTCTTCAGCCTTCCTGCTTTCCTCCATACGGATGGTTTCTTCCAACTTGGCTTGTGCTAGCTCCTCAAGCCTAGCCTCTTCAGCTTCCTGCCTTTTCTTTAATTCCTCTTCTTGAGCCCTTTCTCTGAGCTCCATTTCTTCCATAGTCAGCAGATGTGGAGTCTTAGTATCCATTTGATCCTCCTCTTCCCCTTCTTCTGCTGCAGATGTATTGAGCATTTCTACATCTGTGGGTGATACTGTGGGGGTGTCGTAGATGACTAATTCAGCATTTGTTCCTGTAGTCGGTTCAGGAATACTGCCAGATCCGCCAGCTTCATCAGTTTGAGAGAACAAAGGAGGTGGAGGCTGATCAGCTTGAAATGCATCTATCTTGCTGTGGAGAATACCCAAATTGAGAGCTCTTTCATTTTCTTCTTCAGCTGAAAGGCCTATGTTAGTCTCCTCATGTTTGGCAGTCATTGGTTCCTTCAACTTTGCCTTCTGTACCCTTTCTTCTTCTAATTTGGCATTAGCTTCAGTAAGAGGTCTTTGTGCACGTCGTTCTGATTCATCAACATATTCATCGATATTCTTGTCCCAATCTTCGAACTTCATGTCTGTATCATCAATATCTTCAAGATTGACCTTCTCGGTGATATTGGCAAAGGCTTCCCTGTAAACTGGACCTTCGTCGGACTTGGTTTCAGAGTTAGACGGTATTGGAGAAGATTTTGGTGAGGGAAACCACCCAGGTTCAGGAATGGATGCGGGCTTCTTGACAGGAGTTCTTCTCTTAAGAGTACCCTTCTTCTTTGGTGCAGTCTTGGTAGAACTTTCTGAGCTGCCAGATTTGCTACCTTTCTTTCCTTTCTTCTGCATGAATGACGGTAGAACCACTTCGTCTAAGAACCCAACCTTGTCTTCCTTGAGTGCTTGAGTGTAGTACTTAAAATACTTGCACTCTTGAACCTTCTTAGTTATAAGACAATCAGGAAGTTTCTTACCTTGTTTACGAGTGCTGGTGTCCAGTCTCTTAATGAGTCTGAGAGTTTCCTCATTTCTGAAGGTGTGCTTTTCTGTGTCATCAAGTCTCTGTGGAATATCGTCATACTCACGAAGGAAGCTTTCGATGAGTAGTTTGGTGAAACGAACAAATGGAATATTTATCGTCTTGTGTTGTATATGCCACACAATGTCTTCCCAGATAATGTTGGCATAATCTACTTTCTTCACGTTTGCCACTGCCCAGAAGAGTTTGAGGTGTTGGAGCTTGGGATGTTCATGCCCAGTGTCTCTGCCAGATAAGGATTTGGCAATCAGAATATATAGGGTTCTCCATGGTTGTGGAAGAAATCTGATGTTAACCCTAGAATGTCTTGTTACAGCTTCTTCTGATTCATTATAGCCAATATCCCGTAACCACTCAATCAGCTCTTCCTCGGAGGGTACTTGATCATATTCTTAATCTGGGCCAAGTTCGGGTAACCCAAGAACACTCCTAAGTGTGTCTATGTCCATAGTGACTTGTCTGTTGTGAAGCTTGCAAGTGAAGGAAGCTTCCCCAAGATCTAGCTGAAGGGTATGCCAAAACTGATGTATGTAGAAGCAGGAGACTGAGGCTGACTTAGTGAACAACAGCTTGTTGGGGTGATATACAAGAGCATCCACTGCAACTATACATGAGGATTCGTTGCAGGTGATTTTGTTGAAGTTGATTCGTAGGTTGTTCTTTCATATCTTCCTGGTGTAGTTAGCTGGAAAGGTCTCTTCCCATGAGAATTTTGGTTCAGGTTCAGGTCCATATGGAATGTCATTGTGTTCTGCCATCTGAATATATCATAAACAGACACAAACATGGCAGTGGTTTACAGTGTTAGCAAAGACATTTAATAACATTATTGTGCACACTTTATTGATTGATCAGTGGGTGTTTGTGTGAGAAAAAACTTTTGTATTATGACAAACTTGTGTTCAATCTCAAGGTACAAACTTATAATAATTAAGTTACAACTTGGGTTTATCATTACAAGAGATTACACATTGGAAATTTGACAACACTTAGAAAATTTCATGAATTTAGACAAGTTTACGCGTAAGTAAAAAATTCTACACGTAACATGACTTAAGCGTAAGAAGTGAATATAGGCGTAAGAGCAAAAGCTACGCGTAAACTTATATGTTACGCGTAAGGTAAATCTTATGCGTAGCCTCAATCTTACGCGTAGGATAAAATCTTAGGCGTAGGATATGAGATTATGCAAAGGATTAACCTTAATCGTAAGATATAACTTACGCGTAGATTTTGACTTATGCGTAAGTTCAAGACTTAAGCGTAAGAACAAAACTTATGCGTAAGAATTATCATTAAGCGTAAACATTGTCTTATCCAAGACAATGTTTGTCCACGTGTCGAATCTTACGCGTAAGATTCAATCTTACGCGTGGGATGAACAATTAGCACGTAAACATGCCATTTTCCAGAAAATCACCTTGCGTAATTAGAGTTGTTTGATTCTTGAAAGTGTACAACACACAACCACTGATCAATGAACATTCCCACACACTTAATATGCATTTATATGCGTAAACATGCCATAGTATATAGATACGCGTAGGTATGCATGAACACATAATCACAAACACATTCAATCATTAATCTGGGTGAGAATAAGCATAGGGCAAGTGTATCTAATAACCTAAGGAACATATGGTCCAAGTTATAACAATAATTGTCCACAGAAACACAAGATCAAGGCTGCTTGTGTTCGGATCCTTAAAACTATGAATCATGAACAATTAAACGTTTCTGAAACAATTAAACCATAGTGGAATGATCCTAGGAATGTAATAACACAATCCCCATCACCAATTTTAAACCCTAAAGCACAAAATCAATCAATTGAACCCTAATCCTCAAATCAATCAATTGATGTTTCTGGGTGAGTTTAGAGATTAGATACATGTTTTTAAACATCTAAAGATCATTTCCCATTAATCAATTTAGTCATAACAACAACAATTATCTGGGTTCAAGATCTACGCACAACCCTAGATCTAATTAGTCGATTGAGACAAATTAAACCGTTGGATTAGAGTAAAATTAAAAACCATTGTACATAATGATAATCTAAACATGTTACAACTTACAGATTCGAAGATTGATGGTCGGATTATACGAATGATTGTGAGTCGTTGATTTTAGTTGGTGAAGATATTAAATGTGTGTAAGAGTAAAATGCAGGTGCAGTAAATGACTTGGTAAAATGTGTTTTGACCATAGTTAAAACAAGTTTGACATATTGACAAGTATGGTCCCTTAACCTTGTTCACCATTTACTCTTAATGCCTAAACTCATTATCACTTTTAACTTTCGTTAATAACACCAAGTTATGACAAGAACAACTTGTGGAATTTTACTCCCCCTCAACCTTAGACCGTAGTCATAAAAAAACTTTTGATGCATCCTAAAAAAACGTAATATTTTTGGTAAAAAGTATAAAAGTAAATATTTTTGAGAAAGTTAAAAAGAAAATACTTTTCCTCCCCCTCAACACTTGTTTTGAATAATTAAAGACGTTTTAAAACATTAGTGTTGGAAAGAAAGGTATATACTTGCATTTTTTATTTTATTTTATTTTATTTATTTATTTATTTTTTTAAGTGAAAAAGATAAAATCTTTTTGTGTTTTTGTTGGTTTTATATTTTTATATTTTGTTTTTGGAAATAATATTTACAAAGATAGTTTTGATGTTTGACGATTAATTGTGTTTTAAAAACTTTTCCAGATCTTCTGGAGTCAAACATCGCATACCAAGTTGGTGAACTAGACTAGCAAACCTTGATGGTGCTAAGGCTTTGGTAAGTAAGTCCGCCAATTGGTACTCAGTTCCCACAAAATAAAGTTCAACGGTACCCTTTTCGACATGCTCCTTGATGAAATGATAACGGAGATCGATGTGTTTGGATTTGCAATGATGAACAGTGTTGCAGGAGATTGCAATGGCACTTTTGGAGTCGCAGTAGATAGGAATCTTATTGAATAGGTAGCCATAGTCTTTAAGTTGTGATCTCATCCAGATGACTTGAGCACAACAAGCAGACATAGCTACATATTCAGATTCTATTGACGACAGGGATGTGCAGTCCTGCTTCTTTGATTGCCATGACACAAGTTTATCTCCGAGAAACTGTAATCCACCAGATGTGCTTTTGCGTGTGTCTAAACATCCTGCATGATCAGCATCTGAAAAATCAATTAGTTCAAAACCAGAATCCTTCAGATACCAGATTCCCAAGTTAATGGTTCCCTTTATGTATCAAAGGATTCTTTTGACCTCACTGAGGTGTTTTTCAGTTGGTTTAGACTGATAGCGAGAGCACATGTAGACAGCAAATACTATATCAGGTCTACTAGCTGTGAGATACATGAGTGACCCAATCATACTTCGGTATTTGGTAGGGTCAACAGGAGTCCCATGTAAATCAGCGTCTAGTTTTGTGGTATAGCCCATTGGTGTATTATAAGTATCACAAGACATCATTCCATGTTTCTTTAAAATTTCAAGAGCATATTTGGACTGATTTATAAAAATTCCACGGGGTGATTGATGAACTTGTAGTCCTAAAAAGAACGAAAGTTCACCCATCATGGACATTTCAAAATTATCTTTCATTAATTTTGCAAAATCATTAGAGTAACTTCTTTTTGTTGAAGAAAAAATGATGTCATCGACATATGTTTGAACAATAAGTAAGTCCACCCCGTATGTTTTTGTAAACAATGTTGGATCCACCGAACCTTTGGAAAATTTATTGGCCAGTAAGAATGCAGATAATTTGTCATACCACGCCCTGGGGGCTTGCTTGAGTCCATAGAGTGCCTTTTTGAGTCGGTAAACGTGATTGGGACACTCAGGATCAACGAAGCCGTCTGGTTGGCTTACATACACTTCTTCACGGAGTTCACCATTAAGAAATGCTGTTTTCACATCCATTTGAAAAACGACCATGTTCCGATGTACAGCAAAAGCCAGAAAGATTCGAACAGCTTCATGTCTAGCCACTGGAGCAAAGGATTCACCAAAATCAAGTCCTTCTAATTGAGAGTATCCTTTTGCTACCAAGCATGATTTGTTGCGAATGACCGTTCCTTCTGCATCAAGTTTGTTTTTCTAGATCCATTTTAACCCGATGACAAAGATTCCGTCAGGTCTTTCAACTAATTCCCAGACCTCCAATCTAATGAATTGCTGAAATTCCTCTTGCATAGATTCAATCCAGTTATCGTAAGTCATTGCTTCTTTGATGTTTTTGGGTTCTTCCATACTAACTGTGAGTGCATAGATGCAAGTTTCTCCATCTGTGTGAAGTCGTTGTCTTGTCATAACCGGTGCATCTGGATGGCCAATAATATGAACGAGAGGATGATCTCGAGTCCATTTGTGTGTCGAAGGAAGAAGTTGATAGGTATCTCGCATGTTAGCAAGATCCAAATTGCGTGTTGACGACTCCGCTTCTTCATGAAAAAATGGAGCTGGTGCAAACGGGTTAATGAACGCATTAGGATCATACTCTGCGGGTTGTGGAACTGATTGTGGTGTCGGATCTTCAGCTGATTGCCGAGAGTTGGAAGCAGTTTGTTCAATTGTAAATGGAGATGCAATTGGAGGACCGTCTTTCTCAACTGTTGTTGTTGTTTGTTGAGGTGAGTCTGGTACTTGATTATTATCAGGTTGTGCAGCGGAATTTGGTGAGACCTCAGTAGACCGGTATTCAATTGTATCATCAAATAGTGGATTGAACAAGGTTTCCAATTCTTTGCGGTTGAGAGGCAAAGTTTCAGCCGAATAGTCCGGAAAGTTAAGACGGTTGATTTCGGGTCCTAAGCTATTTTGCTTAGAAGCCATTTACGTGAGTTCATCAAAATTAGCATGAATAGTTTCCTGAATTTCTCTTGTCCGACGATTCCATATCCGAAAACCTTTGGAATTTTCACAATATCCAACGAACACTCCGATGTCAGCCTTTGCTTTAAGTTTACCTAAATCATCACGATCATTTTTCGGATAAAAAAGTGCTCCAAATACATGAAAGTAATCGATGTTTGCTTTCCTTTTGTGAACAATTTGATAAGGTGTTTTTGCGATGTCGTTTTTTGATCATGCAACGGTTTTGAGTATAACATGCGGTTGAAACAGCTTCTGCCCATAAGTAATCAGGTAATTGAGCATTAATCAACATAGTTCTAGCAGCTTCCACTAACGTCCTGTTGCGTCTTTCGACAACTCCATTCTGTTACGGGCTTCTAGGAATAGATGTTTGTTGTTCAATTCCCACTTTCTCATAATACGACCTTAGTGTATGATTCTTAAATTCTGTACCATTGTCAGTTCTGATTATCCGGACTGTGTTGCGTAACTGAACTTGAATCTTAGTGAGAAAGGTGATGATCATTGAAGGAGCTTGATCTTTGCTTCGAAGAAAATAGACCCAAGTCCATCTGGAGTAATCATCTACAATTACAAGTATGTAGCGTTTACCGTTGATACTTTGAACACGCATCGGACCACACAAATCCATATGAAGCAATTGTAACACATGATTTGTACTGTGCTCAGGTTTTGAAGGAAAATGAGCACGAGTACTTTTTCCTTGTTCACAGGCTGGACATAAGTGATCTTTGGTGAAACGGAATCTCGGAAAACCATCAACCAGTTTATGACGAGCATGGTCAGTCATGGTTTTGAAATTCAAGTGTGAAAGACGTTTATGCCATAACCAAGACTTAGTGGATTCTGCTTTGGAGAGAAGACATATCGGGGAAGAAGCAATCATATCTGACATTGATATTGTATAAAGATTCGAACCACGTGAGCCAGTCATTAGATCATTTCCCTGTAAGTCACGAACGAAGCAAGTTTTCTCACGAAATGCTACTTCTAGATCCCCATCACAAAATTGTCCGACTGAAAAGAGGTTGTGCCCGAGGCCTTCCACATAATAAACACGACTGATTTCGATGTTCCCACTGACATAGTCACCATATCCCATGATTAAAGCATAATGATCATTCCCGAATCTGACAGTACCGATGAACTTTGAAACAAAGTTGATTAACAGTTTGAGATTTCCTGTCATATGTCGGGTGCATCCGCTATCAACAATCCAGAGAATTAGCTGTACCACCTGCATCACAAGAAGACGACGAGGATGGAACAGAAGTAAGGGTGGAACCCAAAGAAAGTGCGTGTTCCTGTTGGTTAGAAGCACAAGTATTCAACAATTTTGGAATCCATTTAAAGTCTGGTTTGTGTTGTAACCAACGTTGCCAATTCCAACTAGTATTAGCCTTCTTAATGTTGAATTCACTAGTGACGGGCTTGTTCCTAGATTTGTTCTCTAGAATGATGGGGGTAACTTCAACATCATTAGAAACCGTAGATGGCGGTTTTCCTAAAGTCGACTTAGAGGAAGTAGTGGACCTAAAAGGAATGCCTGTCCTACGTTTCTTATGACGAATCAGGAGAGAATTAGCTACACATTTTGTATGATCACCAGATGATACGTTTTTACGACAAAACACACAAGATGCATTAATAATCAAAACATTCAAAGGTACATCATTCGTTACATTTAGATCTTGATTACAATTTGCCAGATTAGAATCTAAATCTGATGCAACATGATTTTTATTCAAATTCCTAAGGTGATCTTCTACTTCTTGAGCTTCTAGTGATCCTCTTTTACGTTGCCAGAACCTATTCTTCTTGTTACTTTTTTGCTTGGGTCTGCTAACGCTCTTAGTGGATACTAGTCCTGTGGAAGTGGAAGGGTCATCGTTAGTGGTTTGAATATAATTACCCTTTTTGTTTAATTCATACATTCCTGGTGCTATCATTGTGGTGTCTACAAACTTTCCTTTTTGAAGTAGCGTAATTTTCTCATTCAAATCAATGATGATGTGTTGTTTGTCCTGATTATCAGACTCTAGTAAACCTCTGATATATTTGAAATCAACGCTGTTTTGTTGCCATTCTGCGTTTTCATTTTTCAAGAATGCAATTTCCTTCTCTTATTTGGGACACAAACTTTTGAAAGACTCAAGGTTTTTGCAAAGCTGACACGAGTTTGAAATCTTATGACTTTGAATTTGTAATTCCAATGCCATACTTTGAGCTTCATATAAATCGAGAGTTTTTCTTAGCTGAAGACTTTCTTTTGAAAATTGTTTGCACACATCATCATTGTTCATTCTCAACACTTCGTTTTCACGTTTAAGTTTCTCAATTTCCTCACAATGATCATTTTTAAGCATAGAAGTACCAGATTTATAAAGATCATTCATGATAACAGACAAAAAATCAGCATTGAGGACTTGTTCCAAGAGTCGATCAACATCATTTTTTAAACCTTTATTTCTTTGCTTTTGAACCAAAATCGTATTTTCATTTGACTCGAAAACATTAATCATAGTTTTGACTTCTTTCTGAAGTTCGTGTTCCCAACGTGTGGCACAAAGACGAAGGTGTTTAACAATTGGCAGCATTTATTTTTGAAAAATATCTTTTTTTTCTCGCTCGTAAGCAGATTGAAAAGTTTCAATTTTTATTTCTGAATTACGTTCAATTGTTTCCTCCAAAATGTCGATATCTTCCATAAATGTTTTGAAAAAATTCAAAATTCGACAGCTTTTTGGTAAAGGTGTTACTTCACCAGAAGATGGTAAAAGACCGTTAACTTGTGCCACAGTTTGAACAGGAGCCGCATTAGACGATGAAACATATGACTCAGTGACATACCATGATTTCTCAGGTAGTTCCTTTTGAGGAACAAAAGATTTAGAAATCGGAGGAGGTTTTGAATAGTCATAAGGTTTCCAATATTGAACATAACTCATTTTTGATCGACTCTCTTCTTCAAGTTTATCCTCTTCCTCAGTATCAAAAACAACAGCCCGCACAATCGTATTATCAAGAAAATGGTCCATACTGTAAATTTTAGGAATATCTTTGAATGCTGAGTGAAGAAACATTGATTTGTAATCGCCAAGTGCAAATCTTTTATCGGGTCTCGGTTTTAAAGTGAATTTCTGAATTGTTGTGACAGAGTTCCCGTGTTTGTAAACAATATTACGAAATTCTTTAAGTTGTTTTTCAAGATCAACAACCTCACCGAGTAAGTTATCTCTGTACTTCCTTTTCCGTATTTTATGTTCACAAAAATCCTTTTTGCAATTGGACAATTCAGTTTCTGTTTTTGAAAGTTCTTTTTGAAGACGTTCAACTTGCATTTTCAGTTCACACTTTTCACTTTCGAGTTTTGAAACCAACTTTCCGTTAGACTCTATCAAATTTTGCATTTTATGTTGAAGATCTTGTTCTTTATTGTAAGAATCGTGAAAGGCTTTTTCAAAACTTTTTGAATGTTTAATCTTATCTTCTTGATTTGAAAGTTGTATTTTATAACACTCAATATCTCTTGAAAGTGACGCATTTGTTTCTTTTAAGACTTTTTTTTTCTCGTTGCATTTGATGATTTGCAATTGTTGAGCATTCAGTTGTTGGGACAACAATATTAGTTCGGGGTCTGGATCAAATGATGGTTCATGTTGTTCTACCTGATCATGTTTATCATTCTCAAATGGATCATCAAATGAAACAACTGTGTCATCATCAAATATGACAACTGTGCTTATTTGTTCATCTGCCTGAGAGGATGAATATGGGTCAGATGGAACAACTTGCGCCATATCTGATTCAGAAGCAGAAGGTGAAGCAATTTCATGTATAAGGCATGCTTTAGGATCATGTACCTGAGACAAGCCATCTGTGTCATACACAAGACCTGAATCATTAAACTGAAGTTCCTGCATGTTGGCCATAAGCATCACAGCTGCATTAGCTTCGAGATCTTCCATGTCATCATCATTGTTAGCATGTACCATGAAATTGTTCTCTTGCTCAGTGAAATTACCATCCTTTTCATCCTGAAGAGCCATAAGTAATGCCTGCTTGTGAAACTTACTACCCTGAGTTCTCGGCTTAGGACATGCTGTAGCAATATGACCTTGTTCATTGCAATTATAACACCATACTGCATTCCCAGAATTGGAGTTCCTAGTTTCAACTGGTTCAGACCTTTGCAGAGAAGCACCTGAGTTGTTCCTGAACCCTCCACTATTGTTATACCTCTGACCATTTCCACTGTTGTTGTACCTCTGACCATTTCCAAAATTTCCTGATGAGCTTCCTGAACCTGATCGACCATAGTACCGATTCTGTATCTCAACTCTTCCATCAGTCACAACAGCTTGATTCCTTGTGTTTGAGGATGAACGTTGACGGTTGTTTGTTTTGTTGGAGAATTTGCTAAAAGCACGAGCAATAAGAGCAAGTCCCTGATTCAACGTGTTAAACTCTTCATTGTCATCTTCATTTGAGTTCGAGTAGTACACAGCATCATTGTTGTTGTATGGAACAAGTTGTGTTGAAGTATTCTGAGGGGACGAATCGTAGGAGACCATAGAAGATTGTGGATAACTGAAGTAGTTTTGCTCTTGAACATGTGCATGATTAGACATTTGTGGTGGAGCATAGTTAGATTGAGCTACAAGTGCTAATGAGTTTGGTGATGGTGAGTATCCTCCTCGAAGAGCTCTATCTTTTTCCACTTCATGTTCATGGTGTTTCAGAAAGTCATACAACAAACCATATGGTGCATCATGAAGATTTTTTGTTTGTCGAACGAATGTCACATACTTATGCCAATCTGGACCAAGACTTCCAACGAATTTGGAGTTCACTGCTATCCTTGGTACTGTGATTTTGTGACGTTCCAGATCATTGACCACATTAGTGAAACGATGATAGTAGGATTCAAGTGATTCTCCTGGTTCAATTGTGATGTCAGTGTATTCCATATAGAGTTTAGATTCCATATCATCTTTGTTCAATTGAGTTCCTTCCATTAGGAGATGAACGTGTTCCCACATTGCTTTAGCCATTTTCTGAGCATCGACACTGCGATAAATCGGATTTGGAATACCTTGAAGTATGTAGGCCATAGCATACTCATCAGCTTCACGATGTAGTTTCTGATCTTCTGTGAGAGCAGATTCTGGAAGAGGTCTATCACCAGGAGGACGTGGAGGATCAGCAGTTGGATCACCAGTTTCAAATCTTGTTGGCCACTCAAATGGTCCTTCAAGTATCACTTGTTTCAAGAACTTCCCATGGGGTTTCTTTAGTTCAAGGAATCGTAAGAATCGACTTGACCATTGAACATAGTTCCCGGGTGTAAGCATTGGAGGTGTTTCAAGTGATCCTGCCTCATGTCTGGATTGTTGAGTTGTAATAACTTCACACATCCTATCAAACCAGTGAGGTTGTTTGGAGGAAGACTGATTGTTTTGTTGTGACATCTGAGATGGTTGTTGTTGTGGAATGATTTGATGTTGTTGCATCATTAGGTAATGATGTAGTGGATTAAACGGTTGTTGTTGAAAGTGTGATTGTGAAGGTTGTTGATACGGTTGTTGCTGATGATATTGTTGTTGCTGATACTGCTGATTTTGCTGTTGCTGATGATGAGGGAAGTAGTAATTAGGTGGTTGAGACATCTTAGAACACTTGTGTAGTAATGGATCTTAGTAGAAGATTGAAATGCACGTTCCTTTGATTAAGTCCAAAATCCCTGGGGTAAGTTGAATTCTTACGCGTAACTATAATCTTACGCGTAGACTTCAAAGTTACGCGTAAAGTATGATCTTATGAGTAAACTTGTGAGTTATGCGTAAGATATAACCTTAAGCGTAAGTATTGAGCTTATGCGTAGGATTCTTATGTGTAAGGTTCACAAACCAAACAAATCTTTCAAACTTATCCAAGCTTGAAAGATATCCGAAGTCGAAGTATTCCACTAACTTATCCAAGCTAGGGAAGTACTGAGTCACCATAACACAAGGAGAAGACCTTTGATGAAAGTTAAGCGTAGATTCTGAAACTTACGCGTAAGAATAAATCATACGCGTAGGATTGAACTTATGCGTAGAAAGGGCCCCTTATGCGTAGGAAGTAACTTACTCGTAGAATCTTGAGCGTAGGAATCACAACTTACTCGTAGGAATTGAGCTTACTCGTAGGATTAAGACTTATGCGTAGGATTAAGGCGTAGACTTCCAAGTTACTCGTAAGAAAAGGGTTTTGACCTAAGTTACTCGTAAGAAAAGGGTTTTGACCAAAAGTTACTCGTAGAAAAGACAAAAAGTACTGTTGACAGCTTTATAATCGTACTATTCACTTAAGTTACGCGTAAACAGGTCAGAAACTTGAAAAATCTCAAATTTTTTAAGAATAATGCTTAGAAATAAGGTACTTTTGATCAAATAACTTCACCAATACTTAGAAAACACTAACTATTGAAGATTTTGCTACCAAAAACTAGTTTTCCAATATCAAAAAAGCTATAAAATCTTAAAAAAAACCTTAAAAATCACAACTTTATGCAAAAACTAAGCTTCAAATCACTATATCAACCTTGAAACTTGTCCAAGCTTCAAGATTTGAGTGAAAGAAACAAAGAAAAATGCAAAAAGAAGCAAAATAACCCCTTAAACCCCACGTTAACTTCAAGAACACCACTTCAATCTCTATTAGGCGAATGATACCACTTGTTAGGTACCCATTTATGTAAACACAAGTATGATATTGATAGAAATAAGATGAGAATGAGAGATGGTTGATTATAAGAAATGAGAGAAGAGTAAATGCAAGAGTTTCACTAAGATATTCAAATAACCAACAAATAAAAGTGTTACATAAGCTTAGTATTTATAGGAGGAGGAGTAGGGAAACACTCCCTTCCTCCCTCCTTTCTTTAAACGTGGGCTTTCAAGCCCATAGGGCTTTCATACTTAAGCCTTGTAACATAAACTAAGTAGAATAAATAACTAAGCAACCTATTACAAAATGTAATGACCGAGACTTGACTAAAATACAAAAGTATGATCCCAACAACCCCCTTCAACTTCCATTTGACTTAGTGTGGCATTGTATTCAACATTATCGTCAGAGAGTGAGGTTGAATCATAATCTTGATCTTCCACATCTGCCATATTTTCCGTATATGCCATAAATGCCATGCTTGGTTCGATAAGATCTTCTTCATCATCAGTATCTTTCATTGTGTTTAAGCATTCGGAAGTTGAAGTCATATCGCCATTGCCTTTCTTAGAAGATACTTGACTAATCTTCACTAGATTTTGCAGAAGAGATTGCACATTATAATGTAGTGTTGCAGGATGGTACTGTGGAATGAAGATAGGCTCAGGTGCATTTAGAGGATTGAAGAAGAGACCGTTTGGAGTGTAGATTAAGGATCCATGGTCAACATCTGGAGATGGTGGAGCAGGGAGAATGGTCTTCAGAGGATTCATTCTTAAACAGGATTCAAGAATTTGCTTCATTCTGATTTGATGAAGTTCTTCTGTATGATGCATAGCTTCAAGATATTTCCACATTTCATAAGCACTGGCTTGAAAGTCCATATTCATGTAAATTGAATTGGGAAGGACTAATGTCATGAACCATGCAGCCTGATGGTCAGCATCGTACTGAGCAAGTTCAGTGGCATTCAAATCTTCATTAGTTTGTAGTCCGATAATCTCTGTTGAGTCAGCAAGAAATATCATATTGTATGGACCATCTTGAATGGATTTAAGCATGTGATCTGCAGCAGGACGATCTGTGAGCCATTGTAGAAATCTCCATTTCCAAACAGTATATGTTCCTGGTAGCAACATTGGAGGCCTTGATTCATTGCCAAAGAGCAGAACATGATCAATGAGGGAGCTGTGACTTTGTTGTTGATGATACTGTTGCTGATGAGAATATTGGTGAGGAAGGTAGTTGGAAGAAGGTGATTGAGACATTGTAAATGACATTTCTCTCCCCCTTGATTGTTGCGACGAAATCGAAATAATCAAACCAAAATGTCACACGCAAGGTCGAAATAGTGAAATCAGATTTTCCCTCCAAAATTAATTTGAAAAATTTTCTGTTCCAAAATTTTGAAAAACACTATAAAATGCCATTCTAATGTCACAGGAAAATTTTGAGTTTAAAAAATTTTGCCGCCAAATTTCACCGAAAAAATTTGAATTTTGGCCGAAAAATTTGAATTTTGGGTCAAAATTTTCAACGTTATTCCAAAATTTAAATTTCGCGTAAAAATTGAACGTTTAGTCTCTGGTAAAAAATAAACTTTACAATTTTTTTTTTTTTTTTTTTTTTTTTTTTTTTTTTTTTTTTGAAATTAAGAAGAGAAAGATAAGAAAGAAAAAACTTTGATAAGATGAGATGATGTGATTATGTTAAAATGGATCGTAAAGATAAATACAGGTTGTAATTAGAAGTAGATTTGAAAAACTTGAAAAATATGGATGTCTAACTCGGTATGTATTTAGGAACACTAACTCGATATGTAATTAGGAACTCTAACTCGGTATGTATTTTGGAGCTCTAACTCGGTATGTTATTAGGAATTCTCAAACTCGATATGTTATGATATTGGTTCAAACTCGGTATGAACTGAAATCAGTCAAACTCGGAAGTTCTTGAAAAATGGTTCAAACTCGGTATATCTTAGAAGTTCCCAAACTCGGTATGTATTAAGTCCAAACTCGGTATGTTTTTTTGTCCAAACTCGGTATGTTTTAGAAATTTGAGCAGAGGGCCTTAGTAGGTAGCCACACAGAACCTAACTCGATAAACGATTAGGTAAGAAAGGCTAACTCGCCAACTATGACATACCTAACTCGATAAAGTCTTAAACAATCCTAACTCGATAGGATTAGATCCCTAACTCGATAGTGTTAAATCCTAACTCGATAGTTTTAAATCCTAACTCGATAGTATTTTAATCCTAACTCGATAGTTTTTAGGACCAAACTCGGTATGACAAATTCCTAACTCGACAAGACTTTACTCTAACTCGATATAATAGAATACTCAAACTCGCTAAGCTTTTTAACCAAAACTCGATAAGTCAAAAAATTTAGGCGATGACAGTAACGAAAAATCACAAAAATTACTTTTAAAAAACTAGTTTTTCTACCAAATCAAACCTAAATCAACCTATATTATCCCTTGGCGAATGATACCACTTGTTAGGTCATGGTTTTTAACAACATAATCACTAAGAGATCTAGAGAGAGAAAGAGGGTATAGAGAGAGAGTGGAAGGAACCCTTAGAATGAAATTGAAAGAGATGAAATTACTAGGAGAACCAACACCCTCTAAGGAGGGTTTACAAGACTATTTATAGGGAAGGAGTAGGGCAACACTCCCTTCCTCCCTATCTAGAAAATGAAATGGGCTTAAGGCCCATGGGCTTGCTTCATAAGCCTTAAGTTTAAATGAACATACAAGTCCTAGCAACCTATTACAATAAATGACCGAAAGTTGAATAAATAGTAAAACTATGATCCCAACAAAAGGCTATTTATATACAAAACACCAGAGTTAAAAAAAACGAAAAAGAAAAAAAAGAAAAAAAAAAAACAAAAAGAAAAAAAACACCAGAGTTATAAAAATAATAAAGTTTAATTAAAGAAAACTAAAAACCGAATTTATAAAATAACCTTTAAAGTTTCAGATTTGTGAAAAAAAAAACTCTTAAGAAATCAAAAAGTTTAACAATAAATCATATTTATATAATAAAACCAAAAACAAACAGAGATTTTATAAATGAATAAAATAAAAGAATCGGATTTATGAATTAAAAAAAACTCGAAGGAAAATCAGAATTGTTTTTTTTTTGTTTTTTTTTTGTCAGATTTATAAAATGAAAAAATTCAAAAACGAAAAAGGAAAAAAAACACTCAAAAGATCAGATCTACAAAAGAAAATTACCAAAAATGTCATTAAAACTCAATGAAAGAAAATCGGATTTGTTAATTTAAAAAAAAAAAAAAAAAAAAAAAAAAAAAAAAAAAAAGAAAGTAAAAAAACAGATCTATAAAAAAAAACTCAATGAAGAAACCTGAAAAACTACGGTGGTGGCTCAGTGGTGGTGAGTGAAGTGCTGGTGGGTCGAGAATGGTTGGGGCCGGTTGTGTTTTTGTTGATTTTTGTGGTTTTGTTAGATGTTTTTGTGTGTGTTTTGGTAGGAGGATTGATTATTTTTGGTTATTTTTGGAGAGAAGAAGATGGGAGAATATTATGATGGTGAGTGGTTGAGAGGATCGATTGTCTGTGATTACACACTATAGGTGTTGGACCTTTTAACGTGTAATATAATATCTTGAGTGAATATGATTAAGTATGCGGAATCTACTTCACCACACTTAGAAGTTTTATGGGAAATGGAACTGTGATGCTTGAGTATATTTAACAAAGAACAATGAAAGTATTTTCACCAAACGATTCAATATTATTCAACAATAATACGAGTGATCTTCACTTATCACTAGGGTTACAAAGACCTTGAATCTTGTGTTTTGTTCTAATGTCTTTCTGTATGTATATGTCTATATCTATCACATTCGTCTTTTTCACTATTTTCATATCATACTTTAGATCTTCCTTTTATAGTCCAAGGAAAAAGATCTTTTACAATCTATATGACTCATCTAAATACTAGCTTATGACTAAGCTTCATTCTAGCTAGTTTGATGACTTATCATGTGAGTCATTAAGATACAACATGTATCTAAGATTACAACTCACTTGGAGTGTTCAATTTGATGACTACAACAAAGATATTATCTTGTATATGAGTCAGTAGAATAAGTCTTACTTATCTACACAGCTGTTGTATGAGTCATACAAGTATCAGCAGAATCGTATGAGTCATAGTATTATCAGCAGAATCAAGCAGTAGGATCCATCAGCAGAATCTCATTCAGTGGAAACTGTCTTCAGCAGAATCTCCTTCAGAGGAAACGTTCTTCAGCAGAATCCATCAGTGGAAACAAGCTTTGTGCTCTATCAGCAGAAACATACTTGATGTATTTCCTTAAACCTTTATGCTGATTCTTCTGATTATTTAATTCCCAACAATCCTCCCCTAAACATGTGAATTACATTCAAACATGTTTTTCTGAATTAAATGAGGACTTTGTGAAGATCTTTCAAACACTTCATTTTCAGACTTTTGATCTGAACTTTCTCTGTAACTCATCTGCTTTCTTTTCTTTGCTCCAATCTTGGACTAAAAGATGGTGCAATTTTCAACTTGAAGAATTTTTAAGAGACAATGATGCTGTGTATCTTGGATGCTTGTTTCAAGAAGTAGAAATCATCTATCAGCATGTCTTTGGAAGTGATGAACAAACGTAGTGAACTGAACTTAAAACCTTTCATGATTTGATCTAGATAGAACTTTCTCCTATCAACTCTGTTCTTGTTCTTTATCAATAGAAACTATGTCATCATCTTGTATGCTCTTATCTTTTCCTTCTTCTTCTTTGGTTAATCTTCCTTTAAAGGGCTTTTTGTAACCTCCCCTGAGATTTATTTCTCTCTTGAGCAATTTCCTCCCCTGTTTGGAAGATCTCTCACAATCATATCATATCATCTGATCTAGCAATTTCCATGTTTTCAGACAATTTGTACATGAAGCCATCAATTCCTTAATAGTTTAAGATTCTGTCCTCATCACTTCTAGGTGTGTTAACTCCTATGAGAGGTGATTCAATGGACGTTTTTGACTCATGGTCCATCTGATGATGGTTTTTAAAGTCATCTTTGAAAATCCTTTTAAGAAATATTTGACTTAGTAGTATGAACATGATTTTATGATAAAAATCATACTACTTTGAACCATTTTGAAGGGATTAAGTGTGGTAACTAACACTTAATCAAAATTTCGGTTTAAAGCAACCTCTGGTTGTGTGAGAACCAATATTTTCAGTTATATATAACTGCCTGTGTATAGATAAACCTATTCAAAAGGCTTTCTTTACAGGGTTTCCAGCTCGTGGCATTTGTTACCTCTAACACAAGTGTTAGATTCACTGTTGCTCGCTGTTCTTTCTATCAGATATCCGTAGATTAGTCACATTATACTTGAGAGTATAAAATGATAGAAAGTGAGTTGTATCAGTTAATACCTGATCAACTAATTTATCAATTCAAGGTGAAACTTCATAATCAGATTCCAAGAAAGAAGTTTTAAGGAGTTTTGAAATCCCAAACTTTTTCTATCATGAACCTATTATATCAGCAGTAATGATCAGCTTTCAGCAGCAATGATCAGCAGCTATGATCAGCTTTCAGTAGCAATGATCAGCAGATTTCACTTGAAAATAGCCTTTGAGCTCAAACATTCATACCTGAAACTGTTAGTCTAAAACCAAAAGAACAAAGTACAAAGTACTTGTCTTGAATTAGAATAATGCATAGGACTAACTGTATGAATAACTTTTAATTGGTAATAGTAGTTTTAGATAACAAAGTTAGATGCATTAACAAAATCTATATACAAGAACACATTATATTGAAAATTTTGAAGATTAAGCATTCCAATACCTGCTACCAAGTATTGAAATCTACCAACATCAAAAGCTTTTGTAAGAAGATCTGCAAAGTTTTGTTCTGAAGCAATTTTCATTACTTGAATTAACCTCTTTTCATTGCAATCTCTAATAAAATGATGTCTTATTTCAATGTGTTTTGTTTTAGAATGTTGCACTGGATTTTTAATAATGCAAATTGTACTACTATTATCAATATGAATAATGGTATGTAAGAAATTGTACCCATAGTCAAGAAGTTGGTTTTGAAGCCATAGGACTTGACCACAACAATTTGCAGCAGCTACATATTCAGCTTCAGTTGTTGAAGTAGCAACCATTGTCTGTTTCTTACACTGCCATGAGATAAGTCTACACCCAAGGAATTGACATCCTCCGGTTGTTGACTTTCTGTCTAAGCTAGCACCAGCATAATCACTATCTGAGTATGCTACCAAGTCAAAAGATGATTCCTTAGAATACCACAGACCCAACTTAGGTTGACCCTTGAGATATCTAAAAATTCTCTTGACTGCTGTTAAATGAGAAACCTTAGGAGTTACTTGATATCTTGCACAAGCACAAACAGAGAACATGATATCAGGTCTTGATGATGTAAGATACATCAAAGAACCTATCATAGATCTGTATGTGTGTACATCCACATTAGTTCCTTCTACATCTTTAAGAAGTGGCTTCTCAGGATCAATTGGTGTGCTTACTGTTTTGGAATCAGCAAATTGAAACTTTCTAAGAATCTCTGCAACATATTTGTCTTGACTAATAAAGATTCCTTCTCTTGATTGTTTAACTTGCAAACCCAAAAAGAATGTAAGTTCCCCCATGGAACTCATCTGAAACTTATTGTGCATAAGCTTCTCAAACTCCAAACACATCTTCTTCCTTGTAGATCCAAAGATGATATCATCCACATACACTTGAACTAGCAAAAGATCCTTCTTATGCTTTTTGGTGAATAGTGTCTGATCTATCTTGCCTCTTTGAAATCCATTTGAAATTAAGTAGGAAGCCAGTGTTTCATACCAAGCTCTTGGTGCCTGATGTAGGCCATATAGAGCTTTAACAACCTTGTACACTTTGTCAGGATGGTCAGGATCAACAAAACCAGGAGGTTGTGAGACATACACCTCCTCTTCAATAGTACCATATAAGAAAGCACTCTTGACATCCATTTGATAAACTGTGAATCCCATAAATGAAGCATAAGCCAAAAAGAGTCTAATGGCTTCAATCCTTGCTACTGGAGCAAAAACTTCTTCATAGTCTATCCCTTCTTCTTGTGTGTACCCTTGAGCTACTAATCTAGCTTTATTTCTTATCACTATGCCCCTTTCATCCCTTTTATTCCTAAAAACCCATCTAGTGCCAATTACCCTTACACCACTTGGTAAATCAACTAGCACCCAAACCTTTTGAATCTTGAACTGAAGAAGCTCCTCTTGCATAGCCTCCAACCAGCTTGAATTCTCTAGGGCTTTATGAATATTCTTTGGTTCATCTTGTGAGAGAAAACATACAAATAAGCAAGAGTTTGAAAACTCATGCTGTTTTGAAGCATAAAGGGCATCAAGAAGCCCTTGTTGATCTGAAGACATCAATTGTTGTCTTGTCTTCACTCCTGATTGTACATCTCCAATTACATTGTCCAGGGAGTGGACTTTGTGAATCTTTGAGAGTGGAGTAGAAAGAACTTGATAATCAGGTGGAAGGTTGTTGAAATCCACCTCATCTTCTGAGATATTCGCTTGTGTTTCTTCTGATTGTACATCAGCAGGAACATTTTGCTCATCAGCCGGAACGATTTGCTTATCAGCAGAAACAGCAGTGTTACTTCTGATTTGAAACTCTTGTTCCTTAGCTCTTTCTTCCTTGTATTCATCTTCAACATCTTCTTTAGATTTACCAGAAGAAGATTCACAATTTATTGAAGTTGAACCCACACTTGCATTTGTCCATATTGGCATCATCACATAATCTTGATTTTCCTCATTCTCTAATCCTTCTCCATTTGTTGCATCAGCAGATTGTGAACCTGAAAATTCATTAGTTTCTGCAACAAAAGGCACATAATTCATTGAGTTGGATAGAGATTCAAGATCAAATAGCCATTTGGGACCTTGACCTTCTACATTGGATTTATTTTCTAAAAATCTCACATGCAGATTTTCTTCTACTCTTCTAGTTCTCAAGTTGTACACTCTGAAAGCTTTGCTATTTATAGAGTATCCAACTAAGAATCCTTCATCTGCTTTTCCATCAAACTTTCCAAGATGGTCTAAGGTATTCAGAATTGTCACATGACATCCAAAAGGTCTAAGAAATCCTATTTCAGGAGTTCTACCTCTAAAAAGTTCATATGATGTCTTATTGTGAGGTTTTACTACTAAAACTCTATTTTGAACATAACAAGCAGTGTTGATTGCTTCAGCCAAAAAAGTTATAGGCAACTTAGAGTCAGCTAACATAGTTCTAGCAGCTTCTATTAGTGTTCTATTTTTCCTTTCAGCAACTCCATTCTGTTGTGGAGTTCTTGCAACACTAAATTCTCTTTTAATACCTTTTTCTTTGCAGAAATCATCCATAACTCTATTTTTAAATTCTGTCCCATTATCACTTCTAATGACTTTTACTCTTTTGCTTACTAGGTTTTCTATCTCTGTAATGAAGGTCTTAAGGATGCTAGAAGTCTCATCCTTGGTTCCTAAAAAGAATACCCATGTAAATCTACTAAAGTCATCAGTAATAACTAGACAATATCTCTTATGCAACAAACTTCTAACATTTGTAGGACCAAATAAGTCCATATGCAGCATAAACAATGATTGATTGATAGAGTTAAAAATTTTGGGCTTACAAGTGGCTTTATGTTGTTTGCCTTTAAGACAAGCAATGCATGTTTGATCATTTTCAAATCGTTTTTGAGGTAAACCTCTTACCAAACCATCTTTGACAATTTTATTTATGGTTTTGAAGTTAATATGACCAAGCCTCCTATGCCATTTCATAGATTCATCTAATGTGGCCTTTGCAACAAGACAAGTTAAAGCATCTTTAGAAACAATGTTATTCATATCAACACTGTACATATTGCCCTTCCTAGGAATTTTAAGAAGTACTTGACTTTCATCAGGCATCTTAAAATCAGGAGAAAGTACAAGACATTCAGTCTCAGTAAAAAGAACATTATTCTTTTTGTCACACATTTGTGAGACACTAAAAAGATTATACTTAAGCTCTTGCACATAGTACACATCTTCAAAATCTAATTTACCGGTTTTAAGAGTACCTTTACCAGTAATTTTTCCTCCAATTCCTCCTCCAAAGGTAACAAAGCCTCCATCTATTGATTGGAAATCTGAGAGATAAGACTTGTTGCCTGTCATGTGCCTTGAACACCCACTATCTGAATATCCTTGACTTCATGATCTGTTGGTGAATGTCCCTGCACACAAATAAGGAATTAGTTTTCTTTGGGGATCCAAGCCAACACTGACTTGGATCTGCCTCTTGCATCAATGAAATGTAATCTCTTGAGGACTGTTGATGCAACATTGGATTTAAGAATCCAACATGCTGAGGCCTTAACAGCATTTGCCCTGATTCCCTTATCAGCAGTATGCTTAGCAGAAACTGCTAGCTTTGTAGTTAAACCCTTTGGTCTCCAAACTTGTTTTTGGATCACTGCTTTTATTTGAATGGGCCTTTGAACAATATTAGATGCATGTTTGAAAGTTGTTTTTGCACCCTTAATTGTTGATTTTGGGTAAACAATCATATATGGTTTTTCAGCAGAAACTATTTTCCTTTCAGCAGGAACCGTTTTTGCTCTTTCAGCAGGAACTGCTTTTGTGACTGTTTTGGGTTTTGATCTTTTAGAATTAGAGTGAAAATGAAATTTAGGTGTTTGCCTTTTGTGGTTCACTCTATTACTTTCATACCCAGATACCCATTGGTTGCAGAAAGCTGTAAGATGGTCAAAACTACCACATGTATAACAAGTTTTGTTATCTCTTCGTTGGAGAGACTTTAGGCTGTTCCAGTTCTTTTGGATACCTTTGGACTTGTTTATGGTTCTATATTGTTCACAATATCTTACTGGTTGCCTAACATGTTTATCATTGGTCTTAGGCCTATCAGTATTGTGTTTGACTATCTTAGGAACTTTTGTTCTTGCTTTCTTAACCACTTCAGGTTTAGACATAACCTGTACTACCTTTTTGTCATTAGATGTTGAGTCCTTAAAGTTTGGACCATCTGACTTTTTACAAGAACACACCTTGTCCTTAGGAAGTGAGGTTTTACTTAAACTTTCACTTTCTTTCAAAGGTTCATTATCAACTACATTTGTCTTTGGTTGAACTCCATATTTGAGTTCAGGTAGTTGAAATTCAGGTAATCCTGTGTGCTCTAGGTCAATTCCTGGGGGTGAAGGAATACCTCTATATGGTGGAGGAACAGATTTGTATCCAACACCAGACTTAGCTTTATTAATTACTTGACATTCAATTAAGTTAGTCACACTCTTAGATGCATGATCTAGTGTTTCTACACTCATTTGAATATTCTCTTTAGCCTTACTAAGCCTATCTACTTCAGCTTTTAAGTTACAAATGTCATTGTTTTTAAACATTATTTCTCTTTCAAGAAGAATTTTGACATCAGTAAAGGTAGATTCATTTGTTCTAAAATGTATTAATTGTTCTTCTAGAGTAGCTAAACCTCTTTTATGATTTGTTAAGCTATGAGCTGTATCAATTAATTCTTTTCTTTGATTCTCATAACGTTTGGTTAAGGTTTCTAAACTTTTAAGAGCAGAACAATTATTTGAACAAACTTTATCAAGTTGTACCTCTGTTGAAAAAGCCATAAGAGCTGTCTGAGGAGAAGCTTCTTCTTCTTCATCAGCTGTAAAGCTCCAATCAAATCCTAATCCATCAATGGCTACCATAGCCTTTGGATTGGTTGATTCCCCTGTCTTGGACTTGCTTCCAAAACCTCTATTCTTGCTATCTTGCTGTCTTGGCCTTCTGCATTCTCTTGAGAAGTGCCCCAACATATGACAGTTATAGCATTCTATTTTTGACTTGTCAAAACCAGCAGTATCATTGCTGCTGATAGTGAGTTTCTTCCCCGTCCTCTGATAGAATTTCTTAGCCCTCATGCTAAGAAGTGAAATTTGCCATTTTAGGTCCATCTCTTCTAAATCATCATCATTGATTTCTAAGAGATCTTCATGTGTAAGCATGGACCCATTATTCTGGCTTGTGAAAAAGGCACAACAAGCATTTTCATTTAAAATACCAAAGGTACTGCTTGATGAACTTGCAGCACCAGTTTCATTATCAACCTTTTCATCTTTAACTGGGTTTGAACTACTAGGAGATGACATAAAAGCCATGTTCCCAGTATATGAACTAGAGACACCAGTTTTCTTTACTTCTTGTTCCACAATTTTAAAGTTGCTATACAAATCCATAAGATCCATAGAGTCTATGTCTGGTTTATTCTTCCAAACAACAACATGCATAGCCCACTCTTCCGGTAAGCTTCTCAGAAATTTTGAGTTTAAATCTTCCTGAGGTATATCAACCCCAAGAATAGCAAGTTGACTCACAATTTTCTGTAGCCTTGTAAACATGTGGTCAAGAGATTCATTCATGGTTGATGAGAAATTTTCAAACTGCTGCTTGAGAAGGGTTTTCTGGGTCTTCTTGGTGGCTTCATTCCCTCCATATCTTGCAACTATTGCCTCAAATAATGACTTGGCATCCTTGAATTTGCTGAAGTTTATAAGTTGATCATTTGGAATGGTCATCATCAGCATACTTCTGGCCTTGAGGTCATTCTTCTTCTTTATCTTTTCATCAGCAGTTGTAGGGGTAGTTTGAACAACTGAAATTTCCCTACCTTCAACTGTTGATGAAGAGGTTGTGGGTTTGAAAGAGTTTCCATCTTCAATGATTTCCCAGAGAGTGTAATCCTGCACCTGGAAAAACTGTTCTATTCTTAACCTCCACAATTCAAACTCATTCTGTTTGAGAACTGGCAACTTTGCAGCAACATTTGTTTGAATAGATTCTGTATCCATTTCTTCTTCTAAATCAAAGATATCAACCTGCAATGCTCTGATACCAACTGAGAGGATCGATTGTCTGTGATTACACACTATAGGTGTTGGACCTTTTAACGTGTAATATAATATCTTGAGTGAATATGATTAAGTATGCGGAATCTACTTCACCACACTTAGAAGTTTTATGGGAAATGGAACTGTGATGCTTGAGTATATTTAACAAAGAACAATGAAAGTATTTTCACCAAACGATTCAATATTATTCAACAATAATACGAGTGATCTTCACTTATCACTAGGGTTACAAAGACCTTGAATCTTGTGTTTTGTTCTAATGTCTTTCTGTATGTATATGTCTATATCTATCACATTCGTCTTTTTCACTATTTTCATATCATACTTTAGATCTTCCTTTTATAGTCCAAGGAAAAAGATCTTTTACAATCTATATGACTCATCTAAATACTAGCTTATGACTAAGCTTCATTCTAGCTAGTTTGATGACTTATCATGTGAGTCATTAAGATACAACATGTATCTAAGATTACAACTCACTTGGAGTGTTCAATTTGATGACTACAACAAAGATATTATCTTGTATATGAGTCAGTAGAATAAGTCTTACTTATCTACACAGTTGTTGTATGAGTCATACAAGTATCAGCAGAATCGTATGAGTCATAGTATTATCAGCAGAATCAAGCAGTAGGATCCATCAGCAGAATCTCATTCAGTGGAAACTGTCTTCAACAGAATCTCCTTCAGAGGAAACGTTCTTCAGCAGAATCCATCAGTGGAAACAAGCTTTGTGCTCTATCAGCAGAAACATACTTGATGTATTTCCTTAAACCTTTATGCTGATTCTTCTGATTATTTAATTCCCAACAGTGGTTTATGTGTATGTGGACAGAGAGGTGGATGTGTATTTGAATGGTGGGTGGATATGGTTTAGGTTCGGGGTTTTCAAAGGTTCGGATATTGGTTAGGTGTGTGTAAATTTAGGTTTGTGTTTTGGCATAGGTGTTGAATCTTAAAAAGGTAGGCTTGGATTTTGGTTGGGGATATTGGTGTTTTATAAGGGAGTATAGATATATTAAATCGTACATATGTTATAAGCATATCAATATTGAGCTATGTTTCTTTGATCGGTAAGTATCATGTACGTAACTAAAACTTTTATCAAAGTGTACATTTTTTACCCTTTGGTCTAAATTAATTTTAAAATAGTTTTTAAAGTTATTTGATAGGTTAAGGGTGTGTTGTGTATATATATATATATATATATATATATATATATATATATATATATATATATATACACTAGTTTCAAAGCCCGCCCGATGGGCGGGCATGACTTGTAATTTTATATTTTAATTTGATCATGTATGGGTAATAGTGATCTTTTATAGTTATTTCTATGTATTGACCATACGTGTGGACATGACTTGTATTTTTACTTTAATGTTGTACGGATATCAGTGATATTTTATAGTTACTTTTTATCAATCCGCTCGATGGGCGGCCATGACATGTATTTTTACATTGTAAGTCAATCATGTACGGATATGAGTGATGTTTTATAGTTATTTTTTATGTATTGATAAAGAGACATGCATATATACAATTTAATGCATATATACATTTTAATTTATTTGTTTTTTAGAGTAATTTAAGATTTTATTTTAGTCATGTTGATGGTTATTTCGGCAGATGGCGATGGTTAAAGTGGCGGTAGCAGGTGATGGTTAAGGGATAGAGAAGGTGAAAAATGAAATAATAGTAGTGTGAGAAATATAATAATACGTACCTCGTTCAAGAGTGCGAGACTAAGGACCTTGACACCAATCTTATCCGCCATTAGTAAACCCAAAGGTCCCAGATACGCGTGTTTGTCACGTGAGTGTGAATATCAACACCAAATTTGGCAATCCCACAAGCTGAAACCTATCAAGTAAGGAAGACGTAAGTGTTGCTTCCACATACCCATCATCACACAACCCATTACTGACCTTTGTGGGTCTGGTGTTATTAGGAAACCGCTTACCTGGCTACCCTGGAGTCAGGCTTGAAGTTGAGTATCTTCTTGAGACGACTTATCTACGAAAATATGTACGTAAACTACCTCAAAGTTACTCATATGGCAGTCATTATTTAAGCCTTCATTAATATAGCTACCATGATCAATCGTGAGAAACAACACAAATCAGCTTAGAATCTAATTTTTAATAAATTAGGATTCTTTGTATTTAAGTATTATACAAACTATTTTTCTAAAAGTAATTGCATACATGGAGTTTAGACATGAATAAAATCTAATTAAGTTAGTGGTTCAAGATTTGTTTTGTTAAAACATTGTAATGATGGTGTCCTTCTGTCGCTTATATAAATATAAATTCATTTTGCTGCTTGGAATTTGAAAGTTCTACATCCGCTGCCATCACATTTGAAGTCACTCCCCCTGACTGTAACTATTTTCTATTTCTTTTAGACAGCTACTCGGGCCACACCTTTGCCTTCTCCTCTTCCTTTTCATCTTCCCTTAACTTGAACTTGGTCTCATTTGCAATAAGTTTAAGGAGACAACTGCTCTCTTTTGGGTGGTACAATAAGTTTCTTTATCAGTTCCCGGAGTTGTGACTGCCCTGAATCCAATATTTACCTTAAGCTGGAGCCTCGGTCTCTAAGCTACTTATGCTATGTTGCTTTCCTCATTTTCCTTTTACCGTTTTATAAGAATCATCAACTATATCGCTAATTGTACCCTTGAGAAACATCCTCAACCATATCACTGACTATATATATAGTTGTAGTGGGCTAATTTGATTCCAGTAGCGGTTAACACCTGGTTAGCAAAGAAATATATGTATTTATATATATAGTTGTGGTGGACTAATTTGATTCCAGTAGGGGTTAACACCTGGTTAGCAAAGAAATATATGTATAGTTTTAACACCTTGCGTCACAGTTAAAAATATACAATTAATTAAGTACGTCTTTTAGGAAAAATACTAATTAATTAATTTTTAAAAATTTGAAACAAAATACTTGGATTTCCGTATAAGAATTGACTTCAGTAATTTTAGTATCGTGGCTTAGAACATTCAGGTGCCATTTGTCCCTTAAAACGCTTGAAATCTGTATAGTAGTTGTAGATCATGCGGTTATCTATACCCATTTGAGCTGACCTTATTGACTCATTATCAGTTGCTTGTAAACATTAGATGTCCACCAGTTTAGCTTTGGATGGAATGGCACACTGGCTAATACTAACAGGCCGGCCGTTCCACTTCCAAGCTCTAGCCCTGAACCGACGGTAGTAAGCCACAAAAGGTGTAGTTGTCCAGTCAATTTTGACTAAACCACCTCTTGTTAACTTGAGTAGACTCGCGTCCCTTGCTGGTTTGGGTATCCAATCCCTTCAGTTTGATAGTTTCTAAAGACTCGAATATGGATACTATCAACATACCATCTGCAAAACATTAACACAAGAAAATATACTTTAAAAAATTGAATAATTAACAACTTTATGTTAATATTAAGAAGTTCAATACTTATACAACTTCAGTAGGACTCCAATGAATGGTGTAGTTCTGATAATTTACAGTTAGGTCAGTACTTACACAACTTAAGTAGGATCTCCACAATGGTTGCATGATATTATACAATTGTTTGAGTTAGTTCCTATTTCACAATAACGATCACATGTCTCATAACTGGAAACTTCAACTTTTGGTTTTGCTCCAAAAATCTACTCCCTAAAGCTTAAAAATATATCATGACTATAATACAGTAAGAGAGGAGTTAATAAATAATATATTACCATAATGTGATGATTTATGAACAAAAAAACCAAAATTCATGTTCTTTGACCTACATATGAATTTGATACTTCAGCCTAACCCTTATCCTTTTGACCTACATCAATTTCAGTAGCATGCTTATGCAAGAATTTTTTTTATCTGGATTTCTTGAACAAATCTAAAAAAAACGTCATGAAAAGTTTGAAAGTCATAGTATATATAGGTCAAGAAAGATCACAACCATGCTTACAAATAGGCAAGCTGGTAAGTAATAGTGGACCAATGGTTTCATTTCTTTGTTAACAATGGTTTGGTTTCACAAATAGGCAAGCTTATGTCTTTCAATAAACTATCCATCAATATGACTATGTCATATGAGGTAATATGTTCGTCACTTCATCCTACAACACATGATGATTCAATTTTACTTCAATCTACTCAACCTAAGTTTAGAGAAGCAATACAATGTATTAGGCTCACTTTCTTATCAGCTAATGAAGTTAACCACGATAATGGTAAAAAGCAAGAAAATAATATTTTAAACTTTTAAGTAGAACCTTGTAAATTTAATGACCTAAATTAGCAAACAGGTAACAATCAAATTCTTGGTTGGAATTATCAACTTCATAATGTTTTAATCACAGCTCACGCTCCCACACTCATGTAAGAAAACTATAAAATCTATAGAATCAGTGGCGGAACTTGCGGATTCTTTTTGGGGGGGCCGAGAATCTGAGATCATGCTACCTTAAACTGTCGTATAGCCATCGATATGGTTAACTATAAAATAAATACAAAATGCAATAGAATAAACACTAAAATGATTACAACTTAGCCTCTTTACTGAAGTCTAAGTATTGGAGAAGTTATATGCTGAGATAAGAGAATTTAAGAGACAACATAATCAAACTTTAAACCAAAAACACATGAAATTTAAAAAAAATTAAAGATACAAAAGATTAGCACAAACAATACAGTAAAAATCGTGGGTTGTTTACCTCCGAAAGTTTATGAGCATGGGAGTTGATAGGCTTTCTCACCTCTGTCTTTTTCACTATGGGTTTATTTTGTTAAATTACTTAGAGACCAAAAGGTAAACTGTATATAATTTTTGTTGCTGAATAATCAAAACAGTTACTGTAGCTCCAATTATTTTGGTGGGGGGGGGGGGGGGCATGACCCCTCCCTGCCCCTTCTATGTTCCGCCCCTGTATGGAATCACATAATTAACGAAAAAGCGGATCAGATGAAGAGCTTACCAAGAAAAAAGATGCTTATCATCAGAATTAGTGAGCAAAAATGAACTTTTCTGCAAGTGTATGGGCGTCTATAGCTGCCCTTCAATTCCAGCAGCCCTTTTAAACGCATTGGGAACCTCGAAGTTATATAACATGGACAACAGAATCATGGAAACATAAAAAACCGTAGTGAATTACATGAATGACACACTTTCTTAGTAGTACACCCCTTACATCTTCATTTATTGATTTCGGCAATTTGCTATACAATTTAAAGAAATAGCCTCCAATTCACATATTTATTGACATTAGTTGCTAACTGAAGTGCGGAGATGCTCAAGTCTAGATGATAGATTAAGTACGTTTAACAAATAAAAGAAACAACTCATGTGTGGCAAGCTTGTTCTCAAAATAACAATGGCATCAATACCATGTTGTTCACATTTTACATCACCATGTTTCAATTTTGCAAAATCAAATAAAACACAATCTCTTCAGTTGCCATTATAAGTACAATAAAATGCAAAGGTATCCTTGAACATTACTAAACCTGATTATGAACTTCAATCTCTTCAGGGGGGGGCATGACCCCTCCCTGCCCCTTCTATGTTCCGCCCATGTATGGAATCACATAATTAACGAAAAAGTGGATCGGATGAAGAGCTTACCAAGAAAAAAGATGGTTATCATCAGAATTAGTGAGCCAAAATGAACTTTTCTGCAAGTGTATGGGCGTCTATAGCTGCCCTTCAATTCCAGCAGCCCTTTTAAACGAATTGGGAACCTCGAAGTTATATAACATGGACAACATAATCATGGAAACATAAAAAAGCCGTAGTGAATTACATGAATGACACGCTTTCTTAGTAGTACACCCCTTACATCTTCATTTATTGATTTCGGCAATTTGCTATACAATTTAAAGAAATATCCTCCAATTCACATATTTATTGACATTAGTTGCTAACTGAAGTGCGGAGATTCTCAAGTCTAGATGATAGATTAAGTACGTTTAACAAATAAAAGAAACAACTCATGTGTGGCAAGCATGTTCTCAAAATAACAATGGCATCAATACCATGTTGTTCACATTTTACATCACCATGTTTCAATTTTGCAAAATCAAATAAAACACAATCTCTTCAGTTGCCATTATAAGTACAATAAAATGCAAAGGTATCCTTGAACATTACTAAACCTGATTATGAACTTCACTCTCCCTAAGCAATTTCCTCTCGAAACTTTACCATCATTTCTCGCTTTTTCACTTACAATATTACAACCAAAGTAATGCAATAAAAATTTATATCCTGCAATATTACAACCAAAGTAATGCAGATTAGAATCTTAGTTTCATTATGACTTAGCACGGAAATATGAGTAAATGGGAAAAACATGTGTATGCAAAATATGATATCTAAATCCCAAGTAACCAATCATATTGGAATCAAGTAAGATAAGTTCTAACAATAACTATTAGTTGCGTATGTACGACTCAAAACTAACATCATGCATTAGTTTCTTGGCAAAAGAGCAGCTTCGTCAAGTTTAGTCACAACTCTTTGCAACGATTGTGGTGGATCAACTGAATTCTCATCCTGAATTCAATACCCCATCAAATACATAGAATCTGATTCAAATGTATGCATATGAAGTACTGAGTAGATGAAAGTGGAATGTAAAAATGGCTTGTATGAATATATATACCTACTCTGTTATGAACTGAGATGAAATACCATTGATTCGGCCGATAACTATCTCCACATTTGTGGTGATTTTTTGTCTGAATGCAACAGGGTTCAAGCTACCCTTACTCATACAACCCATATCAACCCACTCATAAGAAAAAGCATTAAAAGTTGCCCCTTGATATAAAATTCAAAGATATTCATCAAATACACATAGAAAATGTTACCAAGGTGTCTTTAATTAATAGAAATTTGCTTGTAACTCTTCTTCTCTTTTATTTCACTCCTCTTTTGCAAGGTTATCTTCAAATATAATGCTCATTTCCTCAGGCATGTTTGAGTTACTTCCATTTCGACCTCCAACTTTGAAACTCTGTTATGTAACATGTGGCTTAATCTTTAAAATAAAAAAACTCTTCTGAAGCGGTACATAGCCATGTCATTGACCAGGATACATCACATGAATGTCATATGGAATATTATCCCTTACTTTCAGTCTGTGGGCGATCAAGGTGTCTTTAATTAATAGAAATTTGCTTGTAACTCTTCTTCTCTTTTATTTCACTCCTCTTTTGCAAGGTTATCTTCAAATATAATGCTCATTTCCTCAGGCATGTTTGAGTTGCTTCCATTTCGACCTCCAACTTTGAAACTCTGTTATGTAACATGTGGCTTAATCTTTAAAATAAAAAAACTCTTCTGAAGCGGTACATAGCCATGTCATTGACCAGGATACATCACATGAATGTCATATGGAATATTATCCCTTACTTTCAGTCTGTGGGCGATCCCTGGAAATAACAAAAAGTAGATCCGCTCATGTCACAAATTCTTCAATCATACGTTGTTGTCTTTGGAGAATCACATTGGTTCCTGGTGGTTCAACAATTATCAATAGTATTACCAAAAACAAAAATCTAGCAATGAAAGAAGTTACCGGTAGCTCATTACCGAAATCAACATAGAATTTCAAGATGTGACAGACAATTTACACATCCGACGCATTGAAACCAAAACGGGATCATAAATGAACATAAGTACTCACATGCTCAAGTATTTCAGGAGGTATATAACATATATATTTGCCATCTTGGTGCCTTTGACAATGTTGTTGTTCGTCAGAATAAGTTCAGAATAACGTATGAATGCTATCTCGGCTGTCGTTGGGACAAATCCATCTTTTATGTACTTTTTTATGAAAAGAGCGTTAATGAACATTGATGTCCCAGAATTGAATTCCCCTGCAAACTTTATTGCATTAGAAAATGCAGATTACAAAGGAAAGAAACAAAAAATAATATAGAAAACTTTAATGGTTACAGTAGTATATAATATATTATGGTGGAAATTTTAGTTGAAACTAATATGTTGAAATAAATAATACAAAAGAACCTTATTTGGTCAAATCAAAAAGGCTTCTGGGATTGCATTTGCAAACTGACTATTCAATTATTGCATTACGTTAGGGTGTTTGGGGTTGCTTATAAAAAATTGCTTTATATCTCTGTTTTAACAGGTACTTTATCCAAAGCTTTGTTCTCACATCATAATTTGACTGCAAAAGAAAGACCATCAATATACAATTAATTTAAACCCTAGAAACTGAAAGAAACTATAAATTACGGCACTCGCCGGCGATCACAAAACACAAACTATCCACCATCAAAAGATATAAAAAAGCATCCTCTTCAATCCTCTTTACTTGTCACAGCTCCCTTTTGTCGAGGAAAATAAAACATGCAAGTAATATAGTAATACAATTTCAAACGTCCCTGCAGTTTTATGTCAAGTTAACATTGAGAAAAACATACATAATGAAACGATCGTATATACCTCAGCCGCCATGGTTAGCTGATGTTTTTTTTATGACGATTGGTTTTTTCTTATGTTTTAGGGATTAGAGGAAAACATGATATTAGGGTTTTGTGAAAAAGTTATTATGAATCAATCGAGAATTTTTTTACGTTAAATTAAAAATGGATAATATGTTTTAGAATATTATTGTTTTTTTTGCTTCTAATTACCTTTATCAATTTTTAGTTGGAAACTAAATCACAAAAGTTGGATTGGTTCAATGGTTGAGATATTTGTTTATGTGAATTAAATAACTCATGTTCGATTCTTGCAAATGTCACTTTTTTAATAAATCCGAATTTTAATTGCCTAAAATATTGCCTACGGAATTTCGAAATAAACGAATTTTAATTGCCTAAAATATTGTCTACGGAATTTCGAAATAAATTAAAAAAAATACAAAATAAATTATAAAAATTGCTTACATGGACAGAATGTGATGACATGGATGCTGACATGGCTGATAATGAATTACTGGGCATTGACTGGGTAATGAGGTGGCATTATCCTTCAAATGCCTCCTGTTATATATAATGTAGATATATATATATATATATATATATATATATATATATATATATATATATATATATATATATATATATATATATATATATATATATATATATATATATCACAGAATATCACTTGTGATGTATAGAATATCACAAAATATACGAAAACGTCTGAAAATGGCAAAAACATTTAAAAACAAATGAAAAAATGGACGAAAACGGACGAAAATGTATAAAAACGGAAAAAAAACGTATGAAAGTGTAAAAACATGTATGAAAAGGACAAAAAAGCTTGAAAACCAGACAAAAACGGAAGAAACGAACGAAAACATGAGAAAACGAACGAATATGCATGAAAATGGACGAAAACGTATGAAAGCGTAAAAACACGTCTGAAAACGGACGAATGCGTATGAAAAATGGACGAATAAACGTTGTTTATGGTAATGCTTTTAGGAGGGATATGGATAGAATTCAAGAGGTTGTTTTGAAGAAACAATTAGCTGAAGTGGAGCTTTTTATTTTGTCTGCGAAGCATTTTTGTGATGCTGTTAAGGAAACTTGGACTGAGGATATGATTGTATTTTATAAAGATAGGATGAATTAGAATGGAAATGATATTAATAAGGATGTGAATGTTGTTAATTCTGTGAGTAATATGGAGGATGAAGTGGGCATTGACAAATCTACTCATGCTGACTTTATGACACAGAATATTGTATCAAATGCAGTGGATGCTGCTATGCCTAATATGTTAGGAAATGAGAATGCAGGTAATTCTTCTTCTATTAAATGAATATTAAACTAGCTTCCTGGAACATTAGAGGTTTGACTAATACCTCTAAGCAAGATGAAGTTAAGTTGTTAATTTCTGAGAACAATTTGAATATGTGCGCTGTGATTGAAACTAGGCTCATTAAGAAGATGGTGAGTTCTGTTTGTAGTAATGTCTTCGGAAGATGGGAATGGGTTTCTAATTCTGTTGAGAGTAGTAAAGGGTGCAGGATTGTTGTGGGTTGGGACACAAATTGTATTAATGCTACTTTATTGTCTAGTAATGGGCAAGTGATGCATTTTGAGGTATTAGCTGTTCATGAGAATAAGAAGTTTTTTGTTTCTTTTATATATGGTGATAATGAAGCTAGAGATAGAGATAAACTTTGGAAGAACTTATGTGAGCAGTCGGCTGTTATTGATAATAAGCCTTGGGTCATTTTAGGTGATTTTAATGTGGTTAGACATGCTGATGAGCATTCTTTAGGATTTGTTGATAATAATCATGGGGTTAATGAGTTTAGAAGTTGTATTGACTACCTGAATATGGATCATATTGTTATGAATGGGTTTTTCTTTACTTGGGTGCAAAAGAGAAAAGATCCTGAAAGTGGTATTATGAAAAAACTTGATAGGGTTATGGGAAATAGTGAGTTTTTTTATCAGTTTGGGAATTGTTATGCTACATTCTTACCTTACGTCACCTCTGATCATTGCCCTGCATTATTAACCTTGCCAAGTTTGTGTGTTAAGAGAAGAAGGTCCTTTAGATTTATGAATTTTTTGGCTGACAAAAAAGAGTTTCATGAGACTGTTATTAAGCATTGGAATGAGCCTGTATCTGGGTATGCTATGTATGTTCTTGCCATGAGGCTGAAGTTGATGAAGAAGCATTTACGGGTTTTAAATCAGAAAAATGGGAATGTTTTTTAAAAGGTTAAGTGTTTAAGAGATGAGTTGAAGAATATTCAATCTGAGCTGGACAAAAACCCGCACAATGTTGAGCTTAGAGAATTTGAAATGATTATCAATAGAGCTTATAAGGAAGCTATTTCTGATGAAGAAAAGGTGCTTAAACAGAGGACAAAAGTGGAATGGCTTAAAGAGGGGGATCATAATAGCGCTTACTTCCATAATTTGTTGAAAGGGAGAATGAGTAGGAATAGGATCATTTGTATTAAGGATGATATAGGGAACAATTTAGAAGGTGAGGATATTGCTAAGCTGTTTGTTTCTCATTTTCAAGGGTTTCTTAGTACATGTGATGAGGATTTCCCTATTGAAGAACCTGAGGAGTTGTTCACTAGGAAAGTAAGTACTGATGATGCTTTGTTTATGATTAGAAATGTTACTGATGAGGAAATTAGAGTTGTGTTATTTGATATTGAGGATAATAAGGCTCCTGGTCCGGATGGGTTCACTGCTCGGTTCTTTAAAGCTGCTTGGGGTACCATTAAAAAGGATTTCTGTGATGCAATTAGGGAGTTTTTTATCGGTGGTAAGATTCTGGGTGAACTGAACGCTACATTAATATCTCTTGTTACCAAATGTAATTCTCCTCTTAAAGTGAATGATTATAGGCTCATTGCGTGTTGCAATGTGGTTTATAAATGTATTAGCAAAGTTCTTACCAATAGGATCAAGACTGTTCTTAATGGGTTGATTGATGAAAACCAATGTGCATTTATTGAGGACAGGCATATCAGTGATAAGATTATGGTTGCTCAAGAATTGATGAGTGGTTATTCTAGTATTAAAAAGGTGGGAAGATGTGCGTTCAAGGTGGATATTCAGAAAGCTTATGATACGGTGTCATGGAGTTTTTTGGAATTCTGTCTTAGCAGCTTTGGTTTCCATAAAGTAATGGTGAATTGGATTATGGTGTGCTTAAGATCTGCTTCTTTTTCTATTAACGTTAATGGAGAGGCTCATGGGTTTTTCAAAGCAAAAATAGGTCTTAGGCAAGGGGATCCCGTTTCCCCGTACCTGTTCACTTTAGTTATGGAGGTGTTTACATTGATGCTTAAAAGACAAGTGAAGAATGAGAAGAAGTTCAAATACCACTGGGGTTGTAAAAAGTTAGGTATTACTAATCTGTGTTTTGCAGATGATGTTATGCTTTTTTTGTCATGGTGATAAAGGCTCTGCTTCAGTTATTAGAAGAGCTATGGATGAGTTTTGCCTTGCTTCTGGACTGAGACCAAGTATGGCGAAAAGTACTGCTTACGTTGGAAATGTTTCTGAGAATGTAAAACATGATATCAGACTGGTGATGCCGTTTAATGATGGAACTCTGCCTGTGAGGTATCTTGGTATTCCGCTTGATTCTAATAGGATATCTAGAAGTGATTGAAATATTTTATTAGATAATGTTAAGAAAAGGATTGATGGATGGCATAATAAAAGTCTCTCATTTGCTAGGAGACTTCAACTTATTGCCTCTGTTTTGAATTCTTTAAATGTTTATTGGGCCTCTATATTTATCCTTCCTAAGGGAATTTGTGATGATATTGATAAATTACTTAAGTGCTTTCTTTGGAAAACTGATGGGAAGAGAAGTAGTCGGTACAGTGTTGCTTGGAAGGAGGTATGTATGCAGAAAAAGGAAGGAGGCTTAGGTATTAAATCTTTGCATATTTGGAATGAAGCGTTAATGGCTAAACATCTTTGGAATGTCATTTCTGATAAACAGAGTATTTGGGTTAAATGGGTTAAGTCTCAATGGTTAAAGGGTGATAGTGTGTGGGTTGTTAAGCCGAACCAGGACACTTCTTGGTGTTGGAGACAAATTTTAGGCCTTAGAGATAAGGTTAGAAATTTTGTTCATTATAAGATTGGTAAAGGTGATAAGTGTTTTTTTTTAGTTTGATAGATGGCATGGGAGGGGTCCTTTATGTAATTTGGTTAATTACACCACTCTCATGTTGGGTAGTTTAGATAGGAAAATGAAAGTTGCTGAATTAATAAGTAATGAAGGTTGGAATTGGCCTCGAAACTGGAATGATAGGTTTGGTGAAGTGATGGACATTCAGGCTCTTAGACTGTTGGATGATATTGATGATAAAACAATTTGGGTAAATAAAAACGGTAGAGAAAAGTATTTTAGTGTTAATGAGGTCTGGAAAGGTATTAAGTTTAGCTTCCCGAAGGTGATTTGGTATAAGAATGTATGGTTTAGTCAATGTGTTCCTAGACACTCATTCATTCTTTGGATGGCTGTTAAAGGGAGATTGAAAACACAAGACAGGATTTCTAGATGGCTTAACATTCAACATATGAGTTGCCCTTTTTGTAAGCAATGCAAGAATTCCCATAGTCATTTATTTTTCAGTTGTGTGTTCTCTAAAAGGCTGTGGGAAAGATTAAAAGGAATGGCTAGACTTAGTCATGTTTCTAACGAATGGGCACATGTTATATCTAGTATTGTTAATATTCAAGCTAATAATACCATTTGGAGTGTGATTCAAAGACTTATGTGGGGTTCTACTGTTTATTTCATTTGGCAAGAGAGGAACATGATACTTTTTGGCAGTTATGGTAGAACTGAAGGTGAGTTGTTTAAGATCATTGTTGATTCTGTTAGATTTAGAATTATGAGTTTAAGTATTAGAATTACTTCTGATGTGTTAGTTGCTGCTGAGATTTGGGACTTACCTCTTGATAAGAAGCTCAAGTTCAGGTTTCTTATTGATGATTTGTTATCAGAAAAAATGTTTATTGATGATAATGTTTAGTTTTACTATGGCTTCTTTTCTTTGGAATGGTTGGGATAGAAGGTTGAAGGTGTTTGGTTCTGATTGGAATGTATGTATTAGCAGTGGTATGTGGAATTGTAACTGGATTTTTATGAAGGGTGTTTGGGTAATGCTTTGTATTGGTTGTTGGATTAGTAGATATAGTAATTGTTGGGTTATTTGGATTCTCAGTTTGTGGAAGTTTTGGTAGTGGAGTAATGATTTGGTTGCTACTTGCTTCTTTGATGTGGTGGAAGGTATTATTGGTAATGGTATTATTATTACTCAGATTTACCTTTATGAATTTTTATGTAACAGGCCTGTTGTCATTCAAGTTGTTGGTCTGTGGATAGCTTATGGTAGCAGTGATCATTATGTTCTTGAAAGGTTTCACTCTTTTTCCTTATTCAGGGTTTTACCCTTGTGGTTTTACCTGAAAAGGTTTTTTAAGGAGGAAACTTTCTTTTGTTGGGCTACTGTGGCTGTCTATTATTTTGGTGGTACTGTTGTCTTGGTTAGTCTTTATTGTAAGCTGGACTGTATACTGCTATGGTTATACTCTCAGGGTAATAAGAATGACCATGATGATTTCTTGAAGGTTTTGGTTCTTCTCAGTTTAAGCAAGTTGATGGTTTACCAGTATGGTTTGTATTTTGTTAGGTTTTGTTGTTTGAATAATGTTAGTTGTATTGCTTGTTCTAGTCTGTATGGTAACTCTCATTTCATTAGTGTTAGCAGCTTAGCTTTCTATAAACTATCTCATATGGTGATGTTTGGATGCGCTTTGGTTGATTCCTTTGCATTCTCCATGGATTCAGAGTATGTTGATGGTTTTAGTTTAAGCTTGTTTTTCTGCTATCACTTTGGTTGGGGGTTGCTTTTGCTTATGTTTATAGCTAGTATTGGTTATTGTATTCAGGTTTGGGGTTGTCCAAATCTGGTTTGAAATTTGTTCTTTAGGCAAGTGATGGGCTGTTTGGGGGCTGTCCCTGCAGTTTCATCCTTGTGCTATGTTTTGTAATTTCTTTTCTTTTATTCTATTTACCTTTTCCAAAAAAAAAAAAAAAAAGATCCAAGCATAAAAAAAATGTATGCTATATATGAAAAAGGCTCAAATCCTCACAATTTAGTGGAAGGGGTTATAATATGCGCTAGCAAATGTTATCGATCCCAGAATGGATTGCAATATTAATCGGGACACATCTCAAATATTTCAAAATTACAGGTTTCACCAGTGGGATGATCCAGTTATTCTAATATATTATCCTAAAAGTGTGAAAACAACTAGATCACAAGGGCAAACAAGTATACAAAATTTTATTTTCAAATTGGCCCAAAAATTATAAGTTAAAAACGAGTTTCGTTTTCCACTATTTTACTTTCCCCCACACTTAAGTTAAGCATTGTACTAAATGTGAATAATAAACTTCAAAGCATGTGAAATAGGGAAAATAAATAAATAGATAGTCCAAGAGAAACGAAACTTCCCGGGCCGTAGAAATCGCGATCGAACTCCAAATGATAAGTTGCTAAGCATGTGAGATCAATCGATTTCGCTTCCAACAAAACATCAACACACCAAGTACAATGTCACCAATAATCCAATCTCCAAGAGCTTATTAAATCTGCAAAAACAAACTAAAGTACAAAAACGCGTAAAATCCTAAAACTCACTTTCGTAGGCATCACGGTTGCATTTAGCGTATGCAACAAGTCTTTTAAACCCCTCGGTGGCCCGAGTGGACGGGTGAAGTCTCGTGAGGGTTTCCAGTGAACATACCCACAAAGTTCAAAACATTTTATTTAAAACAAAAACACGTACTTATTTATTTACAATGTACTAAAATTAAAAATAACAAAACTGAGTTTAAGTAGAATTATAAGAAATGACGCTCTTGCAAAAACCAAAAGACATTTAAACTTAAACGATCTAAACACAAACACATAGACACAAAATACGAAAAACTTTTTTTTTACCGATTGGTCCATCCGATCGGTTAGGGGTTCTAACCGATCGGTTGAAAATTGACATAATTTTAAAACTTTTACCGAGAGATCCAACCGATCGGTCGGACATCCAACCGATTCGGTTGGAATGAAAAATATTTTACCGATAGCTCCAACCGTTCGGTTGGACATCCAACCGATCCGGTTGGACAAAATTTCAATATTATTTTTTTTTTCAAAACGATTTTTACCAAAAACTTTTATTGATAAAATAAAACGAGAACACATAATGTAACAAACACAAAAATAAACACAAGTAAATAAAACACATAAACACATATATACTAGAAACACACAAAGACATAAAACGACAAATAAAACAAAAATAAACACAAACACATAAAAACACAATCATGGAAAATGACAAGCACATAAACGCAAGCAAACACAATTAGTCACGTAACAAAAATCAAAACAAAACAATCTAAAACAAGATAGTCTTATTCAAAATTAATACGAAACTAATCTACACAAAAAATAACACAAACAAAAAGAAACACAAAAACATGCAAGAGATCACATAACTTATAAAACATAAAACTCACATAACAAGAAAAACAAAGAAGAAAAATGGAACAAATGATTTGGGTGGTTTTGGGTGGGTTTTTTTTTTCGCAAACGTTTTCGAACACATTTTTGAAACAAACTTTGAAATGAGATTTTTTAAAACACATGAAACCAAATCCCAACACAAAACACTTGGTTTTGATGCCAAGATCATTTAAGCAATTATGAGAAATGAGAGAATTTTTTTTAGTCAACAAACAAGGAAAACATTTCAAGCAAACATTCAAACACCTAAGAACAAAAACAAAAACTCCGACAACGGCGCCAAAAATCTGTTGCGGCGTTGCCGGAATAATGATCAAGCAAGGAAACAATATATCAATCAAGAAAACAATCAAACAAACATACAAAGAGCACAACAAACAAATCCCCGGTAGCTGCGCCAAAAACTTGATGTGCTAATTAGCAACCATGTTTTAAATTTATAGAAACAAGAATTACCGGTTAACTAGAAATACATTCGGGCAAGTATACCCTAGTCAATTGTAGTATAGGAGTGGTAAATCAAGGTCGTCCCAAGAGACTTGGTTGCACTCAAGTGTCGTTTGTTTGTTTAAGCAAGTAACAAGTTGGTGGTTATGATTGTCACGGATCAAACCACAAGAAAAATAATAAGAGAACAAGCACACAAAGAACATTCCTCACAAGAATCACATCAATATCCAAACAAGTATTCAAAACAAAACCAAATTGTATTCAACCAAACATAAGTCTTCAACCAACATAGTAATCATAAGCATCATGAAATATAAAAGTAACAAGGTTTACCCAAAGTATGAATTACAATCGGTAAAGGTGAAAGATTATAGCAACCTTCAAGCACCAATCAACTACAACATCTAACCAAATTTGGTGATACGTCCTCCATGAACGGCAAAGATTTGTGGTAAGGTGGTGACAAATCTTCCTTTAGAAATGCACACCGGTTTTGGTGACAAATCTTCCTATAAGATGGAGGATAGAAATGCACACCGGTTTTGGTGACAATCCTTCCTCTAGAGTGGAGGCTAGGAGTGCACCTTTGTTTTGGTGAGAATCCTTCCTTTAGGAATGCACCATGGTAAGGTGGTAACAAATCTTCCTATAAGGTGTAGGATAGAGATGTACCCTTGTTTTGGTGAAAATCCTTCCTTTAGGAGTGCACACTTAGAACCAAGCCTAAGCACTCTTATTTATAGTAGAAATCACCCTTAGCCTCCAAGCAAGTAACTTGGGCACAAAGTGTCATAAAATGGCAGTAAATATAGTTATTAGGGACATATGATCGAACTTGGGGCTTAATGGCACCTTAATTGAGCATTAAAAATGACTTGGGGAGGTCAGCAAGCATCCAACCGATCGGTTGCATTCCATCCGATCCGGATGGATGAAAAAGTCAGTTCCTATCCGAATCGGATTCGGGCTCCTACCGATTGGATGGTTCCTCTTGGACAGAAATGATTAAGACCAAAGTTGTAGATCTTTCTCTTAGCTTTCCGTGGCCACTTGAATCAACTAAATCGGAGTTCGTATGCTCAAGATATGGCAAAAATGGTGAAGGTGTGTCGGGAACAACTAGTCTTCCATTAATTCTTCGTTCGAGCTCTTTTTCTTCATTTCACTTCTCGTTTTCCTTCTTGTGCTTTATTCTTGAGTCTTTTGAGTGACAACTTTCATGACTTTATCTTCTCGAATATACTCTAAGAGACTTTCAGTTTTCGGGAATTCCTCCGTACATTCATAAATCTTCGTTTTTGTTCATTTCTTCGTCATGAACCTAAAATAGAGAATATACTTCATTAGGTACCATAAGTTCATAAAAGTGACCAAAATATATGCATAAAATCCACAATAACGCTCCTAAAAACATGTTAATTTTGAGCGTTATCAATATCGCAATGAAAAATGATGCTACCAAAATCCGCATTCGTCAAGGTGCTTGGTTGGTCGTCTGACTCGCATTGACCTTGACTTTCAGGTATTAGGTAAGAGTGCTGAATATACAAAGAAAGATCGTTAGATAGGTCCCCGGGCTGAGCCCGGAGGAACCCCCTCCGACGATCAAGTCAGTATCGAGCGTATAGAGTTTATGTATTAGGATGTAATAGATATAGTAAGAGGTAGTTCGATCAATCATATATGTATTGGTGTGTAGTAGCTAGTCTTAGCATTACAATGCTAGACATTATATTAAACTACAAAGTTGTAGTAGAGAAGGTATGAGCAAAGTTGGTTGTGTGTTTTGATAGAATAGGATCACCTGTATTTATAACCAATATTTGCATAAGGCCATTAATATAACAATAACAAGTAATATCATAAGCTTTACTAACATGTTGCACCTAGTAATACAACTTTTTTGTGTGTGTGAATGATGCTCATGCATGTCTATTTCCTATATCTCTCCGTATCTTTATACATATTACATACATATAATATTAAACTTAATCAATGGTCTGTACAATGGAAAGAACAATAACATATGATATAATATTACTGAAATTGGAACTTTAATAATTATTATAATATTGTAGACAACTTACCAAATATTATCATGTTTACTATATAGATATACATATATACACTATTAAAAAAAACAATGATATTAAGTTTATTACTAATATCAAAGTAACTTTTTCAATACACAGTTCAGTTTTACATGTAAAAAAGCTTAATATCGCGTCAGTTTTATATTATCAGCATAACTATCATATAACCCTTTTATAATACCCTTAATATCACGGTAGCACTCATAATCACAAAACAAAAAGTGCTTCGAAAAATCTGCAAAAATAAAAAAGCAAAGAATACAACAATAGTAAGGATCTCTGAAAAGGAAAAATATGCAAAAATATATTATCAGCGTAACTATCATATAACCCTTTTATATGATCGTTGCGTCAGATCTACAGTTTTTAACAAAAAGTCATGATCAGATCTAGATTGGCCGGTCTAGATCCATCCGCACGAATATATATATGGGGAACTTTCTTTTCAGAATTCATATCCATCCGCACGAATATATATATAATTAAAATAAGGAGGGTAAAAAATAATTCTAGCCACACATTTCAAGTAAGAGAAATAATTAAAATAAGAAGGGTAACATAATTATAATCCAATAACGTAGTGGGGTCCGCACATAGAATTTGTCATCATTTATATAAAAAGTTTAAAATTTGTTAACTCACAACTTAAGAACATTAGTTTAAACTTTTTCTCCACAATGGTAGAAACACAAACTTAAAAGCACGTAGCTGTAACTTTTACATTTTTAGGCAACTCTATATTTATTTTTAGGAATTTCATAAAGTAGAACTATCTTTAGGGCATTGCTCCTGGTGTAAATAGGTCTAAGTAAAAAATGTACAAATTAAACAATAACCCTAAAGTATTTTCAACTCATCGAAACGACGACACGTGACGCGTACAATACAAGGTGCCCCCTCTCGATAATCAAGATAATTAAAAGAGGATGGTGACAAAAAAGATACACGGGAATTTTATCGATGTCCTGGACGGAGAGCGGGGAACAACATTCCAACCCAGTCGCCCCCAGCAGGACGGAGTTCGAGGAACAACATCCCAACCCGGCCCGCACCCGAAACAACAATAGAATAATTTGGTGGTCCTTAATTGAGAATGAGAGGTTTTGATTGATCTTCCAATTAAGATGAATTAAGGGATTCTCAACATCAAAAGATTTGCCATATCCTAAGCTGTACGTACAAACAACAACTAGAGGCAGGCACGTTCACAATCTATCAACGCGGGATTTTGTATTTCCAAAAGAAGCGTGTCATGTGTTCCCTGTACGCCAAAGCTATTTTTATTGGACAACGGGTATCCATGCTTACTCCGTAAGCTAGCCTGTACAGCATAATGCACACCCAGACACCACAATCCCCGTATAAATCACCCTGTATCGGTGTACTCGTTGAAAAGCTGAAGCTTATTTTATAGCTGTTGGGATCTATGCCCTTTTTCTTGAATATATCATGCTTTGACATGCCAGGCAGTATTTGATCAAGTAACTATTTCCATAAATCGAGCGACCACTCACACGTTTCCTTCTGCTGACGTGTTTGACCGCCCGATGTATCATAAAAGGTGATGGCACCTGTCCTAATTTCAAACTCGGCAAGTAACCAGTGGGATTTCTGTTTGTTTATAGGAATATAAACCTACAGGACACGGAAAAATAATGTTAGCATAAACCTACAATAATGTAGGTTGTCGGAAAAGCTAAACCATCATGACCTGCAAAAACTAAGTGAACAATAATAGCTTGGTTTTGAATACACACCTTCTCTACGTCGGCCCACCCCACAGGGTACGTCGTGCGGTTGAATATATAGTCCCCGAGGTCATTCCGATCAAGCTTTTGGCAGAAATATATATTTAAAATTGACCAATCGGCATTCGCCGGCCTAAAATGCCACATCAACTGGATCCATACCTCGAGTACCTGATATACCCGAATTAGCGTTTTTTTTATTGTACACATTATCTGCAAGATTATACTATTTGAACACAAGATTAACACACATAACCACAATTAATCTCCGATCTCTGTTAACATCATACTAAGATTATCTCAAGTACTGGAGCCTAGAGACATATCACGGTCGTGTATAAACCCGGATGACACAAAATTACCTAACGTGCATTAAAGTGCTCAAATGAACTACGTACAATGATATTTAATAAAATGGTCCTTTTGGAACTTACAGATGAACAGATCCTTATAACCCCAAATTTGTGAACAGGGTAATCTAGAAATCCAATGCACTTGCAAACCTTTTTGTGAAAGAGGTTCAGATCCTGAAATATTTATGTAATTACTTACGTCTTCAGTTAGCCAACCTTGACAATCAGCATCATTGGTCACTAAACATCGCCAAAACTTATCGTCGACTGCCACACCATCCCACCAAGGAAACGTATACTTTGGTTTCTGGGCTTGATTCAAGAAATCCAAAACTTCTTGGGGGACCTATATTCTGCGGTTGCTTGCGGAACCTCTCTCAAGATTCTAGAAAAGAATTCGATGGTGTCAATGAACTGAAAACAAATTAACATGTTGGTATAAAATATAAAACATATACCTCTCTCCAAGGTTCAAGTATGATTTCCTTCCCATACTTTCCAATAACCAGCACACATTCTTGTAAAAGACTTCCCTGCTTCTTTTTTCTCTTCGAGTGCATTTTGATGGCCGTAGACGGGTTACTTTTACCCTTGCGGTGGAAGTTCTTTCTTTTCCTCTGGTATTTGCCAATAATTTCTGCTGCACTCATGTTCTGATCAGCCTTTGGTTCGTAACTCACCTCCACCTTTACGGTATACTCCGATGCTGGAACATCCTTGTGAAAACGTGTATGTATTGGAGGTTAGGTTGTTAAAAGTAGGAGTACATTGAAGAACACTCAATCGGAAAATATAGCACCAGTTCATAAGTAAGAATTACCTCATCTGACAATATCCAATCACTAGCTACATTTTCATCTAAACCGTTTTTCTCAACATCGCCCTGTAATGTTTTGTTAAAAGGTATGAGTACGTTTACAAGAACACTCTATACAGGAGCAGTTCCCAAGTAAGAATTACATGATCAGACAATATACAATCATTAGCTACAGATTTATCTAAACCGTCTCCAACATCAAGTATTTGATGATGAGGAGTGTTTGCATGATTGTTAGTGTCATGTGCATCCTTCATCAGCACTTCTCCGTTATCAAAGTTGAGAAGATCGCAAATGGACTCTAGTGATGACTGCATTTCTATAATATCTTCTGTTTTTGGGTACTAAAACGATCAAAGCCGGTGATTAAATACTTATATAAACAAAGGTGTGTCTACAATAAAATCATGTGTTCATAATTGGTTTAATATTAATGCGATTGATGAAAAATATTTTACAATTCATACAAACCTTTACATTATCATCGGCTGCAGAAAAAGGTCCTTCATTCTCACCAGGAGCACTCGTGGCCTATATATATTAATGCGGTTATTGTTTAATAATACAAATCGTACTTATTTGTGTTTAGTTAAACGAAACTTTGCATCATCGGTTGGGTTTGCAAACACATGCACAAGCTTTTTAAGTACCGCCTCTACAGATTAATCTAAAACGTCTCCAACATCAAGTATCTGATGACTAGGAGTTTCTGCATGATTGATAGTGTCATGTGCATCCATCATCAGCATGTATCCGTTATCAAAGATGAGAAGATCGCAAAAGGACTCTAGTGATGACTGCGTTTCTGTAATATCTTCTGTTTTTGGGTTCTAAAACGATCATAGCCGGTGATTAAATACTTGAATCATTGTGGTGGCAAGTTGAATGGTTCTTGTGGAAAAGAGGTTGGAAATGTAACTAGATGGTAAAGGTGCAAATGAGGTGAATGGAAGTGTCTGAGAATGCTTGATTGTTCAAAAAAGGAAGAATATGAAGCAGAACTGTGAAGCTCTGCAGAGATTATTGTATCTAGTATTGTCAGATATTTACATGTTGTCTGATATCAGATATAGAAATAGTTGTTGAGTTTTCTGTTTTGGGACATGTCCAAAACAGTTATGTTTATGTCAACCATTGTACAAAAACATTTGAGTGATTAATATAAAATTCACATTCGCACCAAAAAAAATAAATAAAAAAAAAAACCGTGATTAAATACTTATATAAACAAAGGTGTGTCTACAATAAAATCATGTGTTCATAATAAAAATCATACTTATTTGTGTTTAGTTAAACGAACCTTTGCATCATCGGTTGGGTTTGCAAACACAGGCACAAGCTTTTTAACTACCGCCTCTAGCTCCGCAGTTCGGCGGATACAAGACCCTAGTTGAATAGTCAACGACTTTACCTGTTTTTCAAGCTCCACCTCTTTAGTTAATTCTCTAGTTGATTTTTTTTCTCCTCCTGGATCTCCTCCACTCAATCTGTCGGCGTCTTTCATTACCTCAAAACTATCTTTGGTTCTATCTGTGTCAATACCTCCATCGTGTCCAGATTGTGTCTTACCCTCAAAATAGTCAAACGATTTCCTATACCAGTCACGCCTCATTTCTTCAGCAGTCGGTTTAAGCATAGTAACTGGATCTAAATCCTATAAAAAAAAATCATAACATGGTAATTAAAACACATATCACTAATTAAAACAATATTTCATATTTTATATTCATTAGGGTCTGCTAACGGTTATTACCGGCCCAACTAGTTCAGGGTAATGGCATTTTTCAAAGTTGCTTTCATTGGACCACGCAAGACACCTGGGTATCCCTCCTGGTGTTTTAGACCACCATCGATCACTCTTGGGGAGCGATTCCAATATCCAAACCTGTAAATTTTGTCGGTTACACAAATAGATTTGTTATTTGAACAAATTTAAGGTACTTAACAAATACTTGCCTTGAGTGCCCAAGCAAATCCAGATATGCTGTACGTTGGTTTTGAAGAAGTATTTTTCTCTAATATTTTCATATGCACTTTTGCGCGCCTGTGAATCAAATTCATAACATTCTTATAAAATTGTTCCCAATAGTATTCACCCCAAGGAAAAGCGTTCCAAGCTGGTATATCCTCTACTAGCCTCAGCATACATGGTTTGACAACCTTTTCAAGCTGTTGCCCCATAAAAATTACTTCCGACATGTACAACAAACAAACACGTACAGAATCCTCGTCACTCAACCTTTCCCACATTGCATGGTCCTTTATCAAATTTTCTAGGTCTTGGATTTTCACATTGCGCATATCGTCGCTAGGCTGGGCTGCTTTCACTTTTGCTGCTTTGCCCAAACTTGCCATCTTCTTTTCCATGTTTTCCACTTTTTCGGGAAACACGCGTCTAACAAAAGGAGGAATGTCTTTATCCATATATTCAGGGCAAACAACCTCCCCGAAAGCGAAACCAGTCAACAAGCAAAACTCAGACCTTCCTAGCGATAAGTTATGACCAACAATGTGAAATTCAATATTTTGATCAATCCTCGGAAACTTGTTGGGCCTTTTTTTTGGATAAAGGGTTTTCACCCTGGTAAATTTGATGTTGGAGAACATAGTTCAGCAAATGGTTATCATGGCGTGTCTCCTTGATATCTAACCAGTTTGCAAATACAGTTTTTAAAAAAACACTCAGTCGGTATGGGGAACGAGAAAACCTTTCTTTAATAGTCTCAATCATAGAAAGTTTGGACCGTATGGTAATCTTGCAGTCATAGGGGTGCATTATAAAAAACAACTAAACACTACATGTATTTAAAGTTATTCTAAAACCGTGCATATTTTTGGTGTGTGTGACTGTGTTCTGTCTGTGTGTTTGATGATCGATGTGTGTGATAGTGTGTGTGTGTGTTTGTTTTGCGTTGGAGCTAGCTTTGGTTGCGTTTGGTTAAGGCCTTTTGTTATATACAACGTCCGGGCTAAAACTTAAGTCCATTTAAACTTTTTGAATAGAACTTTGACCATAAAAAGATTTAAGATCAATTGAGGACCAAACTTTTTTTACTGACTAATCTCTACCCTTCGTCTTCCTAGAGGTGAAAAAAATCAGTTTTTTTCAGTTTTCGGTATTTTAATAACCAGTTATAAAAAAACCAGTTTTTCTAATTACCAGTTTCGGTTCGGTTTCGGTTTTTCAGAATCGGTTTTCTTCGGTTATAAATGTTCGGAATCAGTTTTTTCGGTTATAAATTTTCGGAATCGGGTTTTTCTGTTTTTTACCGGTCCGCTTTTTTTGGTTAAAAATGTTCGGATTCGGATTTTTATCGGTTATTTACCGGTTCGTTTTTTTCGATTCGTTTTTTTCCGGAATTTTACTAAAAACTTCGAACATTTATTTAATAAAATTGTTAATTATCAAATATATAATTAAACAATATTCTCATAACTTTTATTTAAACAATACAATTATACAATCATAACTTTTATTTAAACAATACAATTATACAACAAAAAAATACAATCATAACTTTTATTTATACAATACAATCATAACTTTTATTTAAACAATACAATCAAAAAAACATATAAATACTAATACATTTCGAGCTTCGGCATGGCCATCACCCGAAAACATATTAGTGTAATCAAGTATATCGAGCTTCGGCATTGCCATCACCCATTATACTCAACTACTCAAGTCAAGATCATTTTCTTCCAAAAAATCTTGTACATCTACATCTTCAACATCAAATTCTTCAAGCTCACCTTCATCTAATTCGCCTTCGGTATTCGAAGGTGATATCTCCATTTCATCTTCTTCTCTTAATATCTCTTAATTTGCCGTTAGCCTCGGTAAATTAAAAAAAAATACAAAAAAACCGGGTTTAACCGGTTAAAACCGGGTAAATCCGGTTAACGGCTATATATATATATATATATATATATATATATATATATATATATATATATATATATATTTTCAAAAAAGGGTATAAATTTAAAAAAAAACCCGGGTAAAACCGGTTAAATATTAAAACGGTAACTTTTTTTTTAAATGGGCCATGTGTATATATATATATATATTTATATATATATATATAGGCAATATATTAGCTACACTTAATTGTAGCCAATTGGCTACAATTTTGTGTTAAAAACTGTGGGTCCCTGTTAATTTTTGTGGGTCCCTGATTTTTTGTTGTGGGTCCCTAATTTATTGTGTGTATATTTTGTAAAGGATTGTAGCTATCTTGGCTACAATAATTGTAGCCAAGATATCCCCATATATATATATATATATATATATATATATATATATATATATATATATATATATATATATATATATATAGAGTTAGGATCAAATAAGAAGATTACTTAAAATAAGAAGGAATAAGAAGAACTATAACTACAAATCCGAGATGCACCGACCTAAATTAGATGCATCCCTATAATCTTAGATGCATTATAACGCACCATAGTGTGTTTTCTAGCTTTTAATCAGATGCATATACGTATATTAGATGCATTTCATAATTTCTCTTATTTTTTGTTCCTCTGCACGTGCTAAAATCATGAAAATCAATTTGCACCATCTATACATCAAATTAACTTTCGAAACTTAAGATGTTGCATCTATATGAATAGAAATGCATCTAATGCAAGTCGTTGCATCTCAGATGCGTTGTTTTGGTCACTTCTTACCACTTCCTATTTTAATTTACTTCTTACTGGATCCCTACCCTATATATATATATATATATATATATATATATATATATATATATATATATATATATATATATATATATGTAATAAAATAAAATAAAATAAATAAATAAGTAAATAAAACTGGTTAAAACCTACAATTTAAAAAACTTACTTTCATCCTTTTTTTTTCAAGTATTAATATCTTTCAAACCGTTAATCGTTAAGCGAAAAAAAAATATACCGTTACGATGGGCATTTAATTATCTTTCTATAGATGGGCAATTTGATATATTTTCGACAAATTTTTTTTTTTCCGTTTTTTTCACGTTTTTTTTCGTGGCCGAAAAAATCATATATGATATTACATATCATATATGATATGTAATATCATATATCATATATGATATATCATATATAATATATGAGTTTTTCGGCCACGAAAAAAAACGTGAATAAAACGATTTTTTTTTTGCTCGTCGCGATGGTGTAATTATTTTCGCTTAACGATTAACCGTTTAAGAGATATTTAAATTATAAGAAATGGGTAAAATATTAAAATGCGTTTAATCTCAACTATTGATTTCTTTTTAGATGGATGGTGGGGATGAGTACCTTGGTACATAAGAAAACTTTGGTATTTAATATAACTCTCTTCAAATATTTTTGTTTGTGTATTATATAATAATTGATGCCACATATATATATATATATATATATATATATATATATATATATATATATATATATATATATATATATATATATATATATATATATATATATGTTTTAAATGTATTTACATTTGGTATAACTTTTATCAAGTGATGTATAATACAAACAAAAATATTTAAGGTCAAAGTTTGATTTAAAAAGTCAAACTTGACTTATATTTTGGGACGGAGGGAGTATATGTGTTGTTATACTGTGTTTTCTACCTTTGAATTAGATGCATATAGCTATATGAGATGCATTTCACGATGTCTCTTTTATTTTGTTCATGTACATGTGACCGAATCATAAAAATCAATTTGCATCATTTTCACTTATAAATAACTTTTGAAACTTATGGGGGTGCATATAAATGAATAGAGATGCATCTAAATCAAGTCCTTGCATCTCAACTGTGTGGTTATAGTCACTTCTTACCACTTCTTATTTAAATTTATTTCTTACTGGATACCTTCCCTATATATATATATATATATATATATATATATATATATATATATATATATATATATATATATATATATATATATATATATATATATATATATATATACTAGCCGAGTACCCGCGCCTAGCGGCAGCGGTTTCTAGTTTTCGACAAAATTACATGGTGAATTAGTTTTTTTAGAAAAATTGTATTTCTAGTGCTCGGGTATCTTTTACGAGGAACCATTCCTCTTATGGCATGTTCTTCTATGGCATACTTGAATAGCGGCGATAATGTATAACGTAGTACCCGTGTATAGTGGCGACGACAAATATTTATTGATAGTCGAGTACGTGCGTCTAGCGGCAGCGGTTTCTAGTTTTCGACAAAATTACATGGCGAATGGGTATTTTTCGAAAAAATCTTATTTCTAGTGCTTGGGTATCCCTTACAACGAACCATTCCTCTTATGGCATGTTCTTCTATGGCATAGTTGAATGGCGGCGGTAATGTATAGCGTAGTACACGTGTATAGTGGCGACAACAAATATTTATTGATAGCCGAGTACCCGCGCCTAGCGGCAACGGTTTCTAGTTTTCGACAAAATTACATGGCGAATCGGTTTTTTTTTCGAAAAATTGTATTTTTGGTGCTCGGGTATCCTTTACGAGGAACCATTCCTCTTATGGCATGTTCTTCTATGGCATAGTTGAATATTTGTGATAATGTATAGCGTAGTACCCGTATATGGTGGTGACGACAAATATTTATTGATAAACAGCTTCCTCAATACACTATGTTTTCTAGTTTCAAAAATTTCAACTTTTTAAAACATCGAGATTTTCAACTTATCAAATTCAAACACATCGTTAAGTTAAAAAAAAAATTAAAAAATAATTTCAAACACATCGTATCAAAATTTAATATATTGTAAAAGTTTAATTATAAAAAAAAATTATAATTCAAAACAAAATTTTATTCAGACGATTCAAAATTTTTAAAAGGGAATATTTTAGGTACAATTGAATTGTAGCCAATTCTCTACAATCTGTGCTATAAATTGTGGGTTTAAGTCCCTGACTTCTTACTGTAGGTCCCTGATTAATTTACTTATGTATCTTAGTGAAAGATTGTAACCATTTAGCTACAAAAATTGTAGCAAAGTTATCCCTTTTCAAAATTGAACATGTTCAAATTTTCAAAAAGGTTTAATTTTCAAATGTCTCGTCCATTTACAGCTTGTATGTCAGCTTTTTACTATTCCCCGTGAACAACTAATTTACACATCCAACTTACACGACTTGTAAGTACATTTCTTATCTTGTGAAAGTTTATTCAATGACCGTATTGTCAATGACAATATTTGTGTTGTTTTTGTATTAGTCGAGTCAATGACAATATTTGTAACCCGCTTTTCCATTTGCAATCTATCAATTAAACATCATCATGTCATCTTCATTAATAAATTTACACAGCCAACCCCCACTTACCTACACAATTTTCATTAGCAAATTTGCACAAAACAACAAATCTACCGCCAAACTATTTTTCAGTTTATGACTAACACAGTTTATACAAAATTAATCATCACATTTGAAATTTATACAACACAAACAAAAACTTTTTAGAAAAACTAATGTTTATCATAAAACTCAGATTTAATAATTAAAAAAAGAAAATTTATAATTTTTTTAAAATAATATAAAAATCAGATAAATAGATTCAGAATCTATATATATATATATATAAAAAATCTGATTATCCGAAAAAACATATTTGAAAAATATAAAAATAACAGATTAAAAAAAAAGGAAACCCTGACATAAAAAAACAACAAAAAAGCCTATTTATATACAAAACACCAGAGTTAAAAAAAAAGAAAATGAAAAAAAAAAGAAAAGAAAAACAAAAAGAAAAAAAACACCAGAGTTATAAAAATAATAAAGTTTAATTAAAGAAAACTAAAAACCGAATTTATAAAATAACCTTTAAAGTTTCAGATTTGTGAAAAAAAACTCTTAAGAAATCAAAAAGTTTAACAATAAATCAAATTTATATAATAAAACCAAAAACAAACAGAGATTTTATAAATGAATAAAATAAAAGAATCGGATTTATGAATTAAACAAAACTCGAAGGAAAATCAGAATTGTTTTTTTTTTTTTTTTTTTTTTGTCAGATTTATAAAATGAAAAAAATTCAAAAACGAAAAAGGAAAAAATCACTCAAAAGATCAGATCTACAAAATAAAATTACCAAAAATGTCATTAAAACTCAATGAAAGAAAATCGGATTTGTTAATTAAAAAAAATAAAAAATAAAAAAAATAAAAAAGAAAAGAAAAAAAACAGATCTATAAAAAAAACTCAATGAAGAAACCTGAAAAACTACGGTGGTGGCTCAGTGGTGGTGAGTGAAGTGCTGGTGGGTCGACTATGGTTGGGGCCGGTTGTGTTTTTGTTGATTTTTGTGGTTTTGTTAGATGTTTTTGTGTGTGTTTTGGTAGGAGGATTGATTATTTTTGGTTATTTTTGGAGAGAAGAAGATAGGAGAATATTATGATGGTGAGTGGTTTATGTGTATCTGGACAGAGAGGTGGATGTGTATTTGGATGGTGGGTGGATATGGTTTAGGTTCGGGATTTTCAAAGGTTCGGATATTGGTTAGGTGTGTGTAAATTTAGGTTTGTGTTTTGGCATAGGTGTTGAATCTTAAAAAGGTAGGCTTGGATTTTGGTTGGGGATATTGGTGTTTTATAAGGGAGTATAGATATATTAAATCGTACATATGTTATAAGCATATCAATATTGAGCTATGTTTCTTTGATCGGTAAGTATCTGGTACGTAACTAAAACTTTTATCAAAGTGTGCGTTTTTTACCCTTTGGTTTAAATTAATTTTAAAATAGTTTAAGGGTGTGTTGTGTGTGTATATATATATATATATATATATATATATATATATATATATATATATATATATATATATATATATATCACAGAATATCACTTGTGATGTATAGAATATCACAAAATATACGAAAACGTCTGAAAATGGCAAAAACATTTAAAAACGAATGAAAAAATGGACGAAAATGTATAAAAACGGAAAAAAAAACGTATGAAAGTGTAAAAACATGTATGAAAAGGACAAAATAGCTTGAAAACAAGACAAAAACGAAAGAAAACGAAAGAAAACGTGAGAAAACGAACGAATATGCATGAAAACGGACGAAAACGTATGAAAGCGTAAAAACACGTCTGAAAACGGACGAATACGTATGAAAAATGGACGAATATTACTTATGATATCCAGTGTACTCCATCAATTAGTGTAACGTGTAAAGTTTTGATATTAATATAAATTCACCTTTTGCACCCCAAAAAAAAATCATTAATATACTTTCATTAATTTCTTTAATGCCTTGATTCATAACATGTTAATCGTAACTTGTTTTTCTATTTTATTTTTCCAACTCTAACTAGTATATATAGCAATTGGAAATTTAAAGGTTTTATGTAAAACCTCTTTAAATTATATTGAGATGACTGTGGATCAAGAAAGGGAGGAAATATACAAATCAAGGTTATACAGTTAATTATACAGTATCACGTTAAAGAAAAAACTATAGGGTTGTGCGCAAATCCTTTCGTTTTTTTTCTAGCCTTTGAGTAACTTTCGGTGCGACTTAACGCTATTGCTAGACTTCCATATTAGAATGATTACTTTTTTTAGGTGGAAGTGTGATTAATATAGAAAATCGTGTATAAAAAGCACAGTGCTCTATGTAATCTCTGAGTCCGACTAACAAATATTTGGAATGAATGTGAATAAAAAACATATACTCCGTACTGTATACTGTATCATTTAAATGGGGTCATATGGTTTATACCCCAGTTGACTAACTTTTGACCAATATTAAATTCTATCAGCCTAGTAAACAACACCATCTTGAATTAAACATGTTAGTCAAACCATCTAACCACTCTAATTACTTCTTAACTAATTAATTACTTAACTTTTATAAAAAAAATTAACATCTAACCACCCTAATTAATTACTTAACTAATTACTAATTACTATATTTAATCTTGCTATATTGATATGTATGAAAATAAACGAACAACATATCCAAAATAAACAAACAAGTATCAAAATATTCATTTGATGATGTTGGCCATGTTACTGATTTGTGGTCGACGACAATCGATTTGTTGTTGCTTACTGAACATATTGTAATTAATTGACTTCCATTAGTCTTCACAATGTTTGACACTTAACTATTACTTTGATATTTGGTTATGCAAATAAAATTGGTTACAAGAATTAGTAGTTTTAAGCTATCGAAACAAATTGAGCGAGTCCACAAAGCCATACTGTATATAATAGTTTTAAGCTATCGAAACAAATATGTTAAATACATTAAGCGAGTCTCTTGCTTTTAATAATTTTAAACTATCGAAACAAATAGTTTTAAGCTATCGAAACAAATTGAGTGGGACTCTTGCTTTTAAGGGGTTCTTTTCATGATTTTGTAACACGTGAATTATGAGAATAACATTATATGCTAAATACATTTACAAGTGCTTATTTTGTTAAATATGTTTTTTAATTACAATAGTCTTCTAAAAAAACTCGTAAATATTATTCGTACCATTTATGAGACTAATAATTATAAATTAAGTATTAATAACATTAATGTAGTGATTTAATGCTACTAAAAGAGTAAATACTAATGATTGTTTTGCTAATAATTAGTAATCATTAGATGGGGTGGCCTTCCTAAATTGATGGGGTATAAACCCACAAAGCCTTTAAATGGGAATTGATTTGCACACTTTTATTTTTTAGTGGGACATTCCAATTACTGCAGCAGACACTTGTACTATTATATTAAGCTGTCAAAAAAATATAAAAAACAATAAAATAAAATAAAATAAAAACATAGTTAAAAATGTAATTTATAAATTAACAATTAAAAATGGCTTCATTGTCTCTCACTGTGCATAACAAGATAGTTTCGTTCTAGCTAGGTTACTTGGGTGGAAATAAATTTGCTCGACATTTGTCTTGACCATTGCACGTCTTTTTTTTTTAGCAAAACGTGTTTAATAATAAGTTAATAACATGTAATATTCAATGAAAGAAAGTTTTGCAATTTCTACCGCATTATAAATTTCTTTTTAAAAAAGAACAAAGTCGTTCCAAAAAGAAACAATATTTGACTGGTTAAAAAAAGGAGTTGTTCAAGAAAAGAAATTTTATTTTTATTTTTTTTATTATTATTTTTTAAAGGAATCTGGTCGTACAGAATCAAGACACAATATATTAGCAAGAATATTCCACAACAACCAAACCAAGTACAAACAAAGGCATCCCCTATATTAGCAAGAAGCTAACATATAGAGGACCCCAAAGCAAACAACCAAAAAATCACAAACTTAAACTATAGAAAAATAAACTAACAAAGACTATGGCAAAACCAACCAAAATGGTACAGCTAGGCACTCCTACATGAACATTTGACCATTATAAAGAAGAAGGAAAAAAACAATACAACATCAAGTGTCCCAACAGTAGGCTGGACCCACAAGAAAATAAGAGACCAAAACCAATTCCTATATGATGCAACATTAACAGGCATAAATCTCAACACAGCAGATCCAAACAACCCTTGTCACACATACATCAACTCCAAACACCCATGCGACAGCCATCAGTATCACACAACCTTGTTGGCCCACGAAACACACAAGCCCACAACCAATTTTATTAGAAACCTTCCACCATGTGCAGCACAGCAGGGCAGGAATAAAAAAGCCGCAAAACTGCGGACTGCAGATACTTGGTCAAACACAATAAAACTGCAGACCGCGATTTTCCATTCCATACCAGACTGCACCTAATAAGTCTTACCTGTAGACTTCATCGAACTCGACATTTTACCGGACATTTTTTTTAAAGATATTTAAGATGAATGAAACTTTATTTTTAATATCAGACTTTATATAGTTTTTTATTTTTTTCCTGTTACGAAGTACAGTAATATATACAGAGATTGTTGAAAACGAGGTTTTAAACCCGCGCTTTGCGCGGGGTGTTTGTATACGTAAGTTGGGCCAAAAAAAAGAGGTGCGAAGTTGCTAATATTTACAGTATTTTTACAAATTCTTGCTAGAAAGACAAATTCTTTTTAAAGGTTACATCATCATACACAATGACGCTAATAGATATCAACCTGAAACGACGTACTTCACATCCGGTAAGAATTAAAGAAAATGCCACACCTTAACGATAATTGTTACATAAAGTACATTATTGTCGAACAAATATTAACATATCAACTTCTCGGTATGTAAATTTGTCTTCTTTTCATCCCCCATCGTAGTTATAAACAAAGGCATGATCATTCAAATATTATATTCAACTAATCTTTTATGTAGCCCGAAATGGAACAACATCCTCGTGCAATAAGGTCACAACTAAATAACAGTATGTATTTTGGTTTCAGGTACAGTGCTCAGAACATATATACTATTAATTTAAGTATGAAATTAGAATCTGTTATATGTGTTTGTTGTACCTTAATTTCTATCTGTCTCGATTCATTTTAAGTTGAGTCGGAATATGTATTGTTCCATTATTGCTAGTGTCGATGTTTGTCAAGGATAGTTTAAACATATTCTTAACCATGGTTCACTCATTGGTTTCCATGGACCTCAATTTGGCACGTCACCTGCAATACATGCAAGTCAAAAGAATCGTAATTAACAGACTTGCTTCACGGACACTTAACGATAACAATAAGTAACATAATTATAATCTAATAACGTAGTGGGGTCCGCACATAGAATTTTTCATCATTTATATAAAAAGTTTAAAATTTGTTAACTCACAACTTAAGAACATTAGTTTAAACTTTTTCTCCACAATGGTAGAAACACAAACTTAAAAGCACGTAGCTATAACTTTTACATTTTTAGGCAACTCTATATTTATTTTTAGGAATTTCATAAAGTAGAACTATCTTTAGGGCATTGCTCCTAGTGTAAATAGGTCTAAGTAAAAAATGTACAAATTAAACAGTAACCCTAAAGTATTTTCAACTCATCGACACGTGACGCGTTTACCGAAAAAACCGAGAACGTTCTCTCCTTTAAAAATGGACATAGCATATATTTAAATTGACAAAATTACAAAATAAAAATATAATCACGAATTTACCAAACAACGAATGAGAACACAATACACAGAGTGCGATCATATCTCTGACGACAGAAAATTTGTTATTGACCAGTTTTTGTACGATGAATTTCGCAAAGATCAAGCCGTTGTTGAGACATTGCATGGCTGTGTGAGTCAGATACATGCCAAATCAAACAAGATTCCTTGGAGTTTTGAAGAAAATGTGGAAGCTGCTATGGTTGAACATCTCGAGATTCAAACAAACAATCACATCAAAAACTCATTTACTCTTTTTATAAAAACCTTCCATTCATTTACTCTCTTTTAAACTATCAAAAAAATCGAAAAAAGTGTTATTTCTTTCACTTGATTTTTTAAGATCATGGAGGATATTATCGTTTTTTTTTTTTTTTACTTTTTTTATCATTATTATTATTATTTTTAACTTCATTCGAATATTTAACGTCTAACATTATGATTGTTATAATAATAAAGTTTATATGATATGTATTACAGTATAAAGATTGATATTATGATATGAGGATAGTTATACTGATATTAAAATTATAATTATTATGTAAAGTTGGTTAATCTGATTTAAGTGAATGATTGTTTAGGTTGATTAAAGGTACTGCCACTGATCTATTTATCAAATGATATACTTTGTTATTTAAAATTCATGAACGTTGATATTAAAAATGATTGAACGTAATCTGATTTTTTTTTAACGACGTTTTATCAATAAAAACCTAGCAAGATAGTAGTACTAGATAAGAGTACAAGAGGGGGATAGAGCATTACAAGGTTTATCAAACCACTCTTTAGATTGAACGTAATCTGATAATAATAATTACAAACTATTTTCATTTATCTTAAACTATGTTTTTTTTAAAACATATGTGTTGTTTTTAGAACATATGTGCAAAAATATAATTATATGGATCAATCAAGACACACGAAGATCTTATTTGAGATTTACGAGAATAAAGAAGATCCTTATTTTAAAATCATATGGAAAATATATATAGTATACAGATCAAATAGAAAGATATATATATATATAAAACCCTGTTAAGTGCTACATATCAATGCAAAATGGTTTTATATGAACATGTATGTTACGCAGGTATGTGTATTAAGGTGTATGTAAGAAAACATACATGTTTTCTAATGCAAAATTGTAGTTCTCGCAGTTCCCGCACTTAACAGTGTTCTGAAAATAAAGCCCCCTATATATATATATATATATATATATATATATATATATATATATATATATATATATATATATATATATATATATATATATATATATATATATATATGTATATATATTGGATTGTTATTCTCTGATCAAACTACTTGTAGCTTGTTAAAGTTTAATAATATTAAGTAAACTTAATACAATTAATATTGAAACACTGTTTAACCTTGTAAAGTATGCGGAATCTACTAACACAAAGCTTAAGAAGAACTTTATATTAAACCACACTTGAACCTGCTTTATTACACAGATTCACTAACAACTCTAACTATTATCGACTTTATAAAGCTCTAAGACTCTTAGAAGCTTCGACTAAACTTATGCTAAAACTTGTAAAACGTATATCGACTAATACCTCTTAAGGCTCTTTATATAGAAAACCCTAAGTCGGTTTACATCATTATCTTGATCGACAAGATAATTATCCCTAACTTAATTCTAGAATTTTCGTTTAATATTACACATTAATCCTCTAACTAATATTACACATTAGTCCTTGTATTCCACGAAGTACTTTGAGTATTCTTCAATAAGCAGTAGTACTTTGACTTTCTTCAGCAGTACTTTGACTTTAGTCTTCTAGCAGCAGTACTTTGACAAACAGAAGTACCTTGATCTTTTATATCCCAACAATCCTCCCCTAACTTGAACTCCACTTGCTTGATTTCAAGTTTCATTGTAATCTTTAATCTTCAATGACATTATCAGCAACAAGGATTGTATTTGTATATCTGTGCAAACTTGTAAGTCAAAGTGCTCTTGATCATCATCTTTTCAGCAACTCAACAATATTTTGATAAAAGGCACATCAAATCATTTAAAGTTTCATACTATTCTCATCACTTCCAGATGTGTAAACTTCTGTGAGAGGTGAATCATTGAAAATTATGATTTTTAGCAAATCATCAGCTATCAACGGATTTGAGTAGTCTTTACCAATAGCCGTTTGCTTTTTGACTAGTTAGTTCTTTGATATCAATCATGGTGAACTAATTACCAAAAAATGGATTTTCCACAGCCTTTACCACAAGCCATTTCTTATGGGCTAGCCAACTCTTTACTTTTATAGATATGGTGAGTTGAAACCATACAATTTTTAGTAAATTGTCAACTAAAAATGGATTTGATTATCACATCAGAGTCGTATCCTCATGATGAGTCAATCTCTTTCTTGTCTGTTAAACATGGTGAGATGATTACCATTTGCTGTGTAGTATAAATACTAACACCATGTGTTTCCTTTTCAAATACTTTTAAAAATAACATCTTTTAAGCTTTAAAAACTTCATTTTATCTCAAAAAGAACTATTACTGGTTTCATTCATCAAGCAGTACTTTGAGAAAGTACTGTTGGACTTGAAGTACTTTAAGAAAAATACTTATTATTCAAAACAAATCATACCAGTAGTTTGCAATATCATTCTTCTGACTTAGTACATCTGATAAATAACTTAATCACATCCAAAGCTACTTGAGATTCATCTTCTAACTCCATTCCATGATCCAACATCCTGAGCATAATATCTTTAATCAAAGGATATCTTTTCTCAGCAAGCATGTATATCATGGTACCATCTTCCATCTCAATTGCATGAACTCCTGATGATTCAAAAAATCTCCATCTTGTAATCTCCCAATTCTCTTGATTAGACCATAGAGTATCAACACTTGTTTCTTCTGTTTCCCAGATGGTAATTAAATCTCCATCCAAAATTAATCCCAATCCTGATGCTTCAATCTCTGGATAGTATGTCTGCACTTGTATGAACAAGTCATATAGATCTTCTCTTGTGATAAAATGCAGAACATCCCATAACATATTGAATACAGTGAAGCTTCCATCTTCTCTAGTGAACATAAGATAGTCCCCTTCTTTTGATTCAACTTTAGAGAATGAGAGTATTTTGGACTTCTTTCCAGAGTCTTCAGCTTTCTTATTCTCAAAATCAACAACTCTAAAATAATTCCTCAGTTCATCAATTGTATCTTCATGAATCAGTTTGAGTCTTTTGGACAATTGATCATCTTGAACTGATTTCTTTCTTTTCAACTTTCTTCTTTCTCTTTGTTCTTTCAGAATATTCTCTGATGTCTTTCCTTTATCAGCATCCATGGGTACAATACTATCTACAAACGTTTTGATAGCTTCTTGTTCAGCATCCCATAGAATTTTCACATCATCATATTTCAATCTTTGCAAACCCTTATATCCTGTTTTGGATAAGAAACTTATCATCCAGTTTCTTTCTTGACCCTTTGTCATTGATCTTTGTGTGTGAACATCAGACTTCTTAACTTCTTTCAAATACTTTGCATCTAATTCAGCTTGATACAACCTTGCAGCTTCTTCATTCTTTGCAATCTCAATATCCCTAAGCTGTGCAAGAGTAAATTTCTTCTTTTTCTTCTTAACTTTCAGCTTCATGATCCATTTCCCTTTGTCTTTGGGATCTAACTCTTCAACATCAGAAGAATTTTCAGAAACTTGTTGTGCAGGCTCAGAAATTCTTATACCTCCAGTAGGTCTTTCCAAATTAAGAATAATCTGAGCAATTGTTTCATCATCACTTGCAGTACATACTTTGACTTCTTCTTGCTGTGTAAAAGTAGAAGGACCAGCTTCATCTTCAAAATTAGTTGGAGAGGGTCCAACTTGCACAACAGTACCTTGCATACTTGCATCAATATTCAGAGAAGCAGTACCTTGCTCAGCAATATCTTGCAGACCAGTACTTTGAATATTTTCAACATTCTCATCTTGTACAAGGTTCTCAGCATTCTCATCTTGTACAATGTTCTCAGCAGCTTCATCAAGTTTCTCTGTCCTAGGTTCTTCAGGAAAATTCCAAAGATAAGCATCTTCTGAATAGTTGATTTTACCATCATCTGTATACAAATTATCAACCTGATTCCTCCCCAATTTGATAGAGGAAGACTTCTTAAACTTCTTATGCTTGTTCTTGGATGTAGAACCCTTCTTGAATGATTTAGACTTATGCTTCTGAGATTGTTTCTTCTCCTTCACAAAAAGCCTAAAATGCTGTACAAAAGGCCATGTAAACTTCTTTAACCTTCTGAACTTCTTCCTTAAATTCTTGATTTCTGCAGCTTGATCATCCATAGTTTTCTTTATCCTCTCCAGCTCTCTAGTCAAAGCATAATTATTCATAGAACCACCAACTCCCTCATCTCCTCCAGGTGTTTGAATCCCACATGTGGAAGTATAATCATTAGGAGTAGGTACTTGAGTATGCTCTGAAGCAGTACCTTTGGAAGAAGTACTTTGTGGAGAAGTACTTGCATCAGAACCAGGTTTTTCCAAAGAAGGTGATACTGAGTGAGTGTGATCACTTTCATGCTGAGGGGATACAATAGGTGGTTTAGGATTAGGAACTGATGCAGAATGCTCAGAAGAATCAGGTTGAGCATCATCAGCAGAATTTGCAGAACCACTATTGTCATCTTCATCCCTAACAGCCTGTGCTACCTCTAACATATAAGCATTAAGAGGTTTATTGTTCCCATAAAATCTAACTCCTCTATGAGACATAAAGGTAAACACCTTAGGTGGCATCTTAGTAGTGGGCACATAATCATTAGGCTTTTGTATCCCATCTAGTGGATTTTCTAATAGGAGTTAAACAAATCTAGGATACATCAGAAAAGGTGATCCAACCTTAATGTGTGAAATCATTCTATCAAGGATCATGTAGGAAAAATTAAATGGTCGATTGGAAACTAAACCAACTAAAGCAGAGGCAATAGCATGACCAAATTGATCGCAAGCAGCACTTTTAGGACTTAAGCAATGAAGCAATACATGGATAAGATACTTCCAATGAGGACTTACAATTGCTTTCTGAAAAGTAATTCGATTCAAAGGTCCTTCATACCCAATTTCTCTTAGTGCATCCCAAATATCTTGTTTAGCGAACAAAACAGAGCCTCCTTCATCATCAAATAGCAAAGCTTCCCTAATGCTTGCCTCAGTCACACGAACATCTCTTCCAACAACATTAGCATGTATAACATCCTCTCCATTTTCAATCTCTGCCGTTGCTGTAGCCCAAAACTCTTGAAGCCAAGGTCCATAAATTTCGGGGTTAACCAAAAGCGAATAATGGATGGTGGTACCCATGAGAAAATCAATAATCCCATGAAAATCAATGTTGTGTTGTGTTTTCTCAAGGTTTGCAATCATGTTGTGTTTATTGATGGTGGGTCTGTTAGCCATGGTGATGATGATTTAGAAGCGATTAAGAGTTGGTGATGATATAAATGGTTTGGAAATGGGTAAAGATGTAAAAGATATGCTATAAGGAGATAATATACAATGAATCACGGTTAATTAGTTATTGTACCGTTATTTTTGGGAGATATCACCTCCATATCTTTCAAAAGTTTGTTACCCGTAAATCTGACCGTTGGAACAGTATTCTGACATGTCAGCGTATCCTTCATAACACCAAGCAGTACTTTCCATAAAAGCAGTACTTTCAATTATAAGTTGAAGCAGTACGTTGACCAAACTTCTTCCCAAGATAAAGTACTGTTGTCTGTTTGACCGATATTCATTCCCAAAACTACCAAGGCAAGTAGAATTTAATAGACTTCATTAAATTCCATCAATATATCTTTTGCCTATATAAACAACTCTTCTGAACTCATTCACTTTCATAAACACAAACCATTAAACACAAAAACCCTAGTAGTAACAATGAGTCACTTTCCTTTGGTCTACATCTCTTCTGACTCAGATGGTTCTTCAGACTCAGAAGTAAGCTACAATTCTGACTCAGAGTTTGAAGATCCAGGGTGGACAGATTACTTTCCTCCAGCTGTGTCATCTTCATAAAAAAGTAGAATAACTTCAACCATAACAGATGCAGCAAGCACGACCAACCCTAAGCCCAGGAAAAAGAAGAGTGTTCCTGGTTCATCTCTGGCTAATGAGCTTTCATATGCACTCACTCAAGCTCTGGAATCAGCAATACAAAACATGAAATGGCCTGCTCCAAGAAAAGAGAAACCACCCAAGCAAGTTCTTGGCCTGCCATGCCCAAGGAAACAAGCTTCTGCTGATAACAAAAGAAAGTTTGCTCAAAAAGGAAAGCAAAGCTATGAGGGCAAAGGGAAAAAGCCAATGGAGTAGGGGTGTTTGGTAGAAATAGGTTGTGTGGTAGTTGTCTGTGTCTGTGTCTGTGTTGTGTTTGTGTGTGGCTTGTGGAACTCAGTGATGTAACATCTCTTGAAATAATGAATGAAGTACTTTTCCTTTATGAATGATACATGTAGCCTCCCCTCAAATAATGACTAACTATTTTATGCCTCCCCTCAAAAATAGATTAATTATTAATCATGCCTGTACTCACAACTAAAAAAGTAAATTTGGAAACATCAAAGCCTTTTGTGAGTAGATCTGCTACATTATCATCCGTATGAACTTTAACCACATTAATTAGCCTGTGCTCATAGCAATCTCTAATAAAATGATGTCTGATCTGAATGTGCTTGGTCTTGGAGTGATAAACTGGATTTTTCACTATACAAATAGTACTCTCATTATCAATGTTGATAGGAGTATTCTTGAAGTTGAACCCATAATCCAAAAGCTGATTTTGCAACCAAAGTACTTGTGCACAACAACTTGCAGCAGCTACATACTCTGCTTCTGTGGAAGAGGTTGCTGCAATTGTTTGCTTTTTGCATTGCCATGAGACTAATCTACTTCCAAGATATTGACACCCTCTAGTGGTTGATCTTCTGTCATAGTTATCTCCAGCATAATCACTATCTGAGAAAGCATGTAGGTGAAAAGGTGACTCCCTAGGATACCATAACCCTAGCTTAGGTTGTTGCCTAAGGTACCTAAAAATTCTCTTGACAGCATTCAGATGTGAAACCTTGGGTTGAACTTGATGTCTAGCACACAAACATACAGCAAAAGTAATGTCAGGTCTAGATGTTGTTAAGTACATGAGACATCCAATCATAGACCTGTATAGCTTGACATCAACATCTTCTCCATCTTCATCTTTTCCTAAAGGTTTGTTAGTATCCACTGGTGTTGATGCTAGTTTGACAGTGGTGAAGTTGAATCTCTTGAGAATATCTGCAACATACTTATCTTGACTGATATACATTCCACTGCTTGATTGTTGCACTTGTAATCCCAAAAAGTGTTAATTCTCCCATTGAACTCATCTGAAATTCCTTTTGCATAAGATCTTCAAATTCCTTCACCATAGATTGCTTAGTAGCACCAAAAATGATATCATCAACATAAACTTGCACAAGCATGATATCTTTCTTATCTCTTTTGATGAACAAAGTCTTATCAGTAGCTCCTCTTCTATAACCATGCTGTAGTAGAAAGTTTGAAAGTCTTTCATACCATGATCTTGGAGCTTGATGAAGGCCATACATAGCCTTGATAACTTTTTAGACTTTGTTAGGGTGTGCTGGATCTTCAAAACCAGGAGGTTGTTTAACATAAACTTCCTCAGTAATAGTGCCACACAAGAAAGCACTCTTCACATCCATTTGATATACAGGAAATCCCATATAGGAGGAACTGCATTATATCCCTTTTCTTTCTTAAATACAGGAGGTGTTGGACTACTAGGGGATTCCTCATCACTAGAAGTGTTTTCATCTAGACTTATGAACTCTTCATCACTAGTGGAGGTGTCAACTGTAAGATTTTGTTCCTTGCCTTTAAATGGGATGCCTTCATTGCTATCATTATCATAACCTAGGCCTGTCTTAATATTAGATTTTCTTTGCTTTTCAACAAATTGAACATGTGACACACCTGCTTCATTCCAAACAACAAGTTTTTCTAACAACTTATCTCTCTCTTTAGTAACTTTCTCAAGTTCAGACACCTTACATCCTAGTTTCCATTCACTTAACTTAACTTGGTATTCTTGTTGCTTATATGTTTCAGCCCATGCTACTTCATTGTTTTCATGAGTTAGTATTTTGGCTTCCAATGACTCTAAAGTTATATGGTAACCAGCTATCTCAGACCTAGCCTTTTGAAATTTATTTCTTTCAGCTACATATTCACTAAGTAACTTTTGATACATATCATTGCAATTTGAACATACCTCAGTGTTAGTGGATGTACTTGGTGAAGTAGCTACCATAGCAAGCTGAACAAGATCTTCTTCAAACTCCATGCTCCAATCAAAACTTCCTAGACCATCTCTTGATTCCAAAGCAGCAAAACCAGGCTCTTCATCAAATGATGTGCTCCAGTCTTCCAATGCAACCATTGAATAGGTTACAGGTTCATCATCAAACTCATTGGACCAATCAATCTCTGACAGATTCTCTTGAGCAACCAAAGCTTTTGGTTTTGGTTCAGTAATTGGAATCTCTTTTCTTTCAGGCTTGGGTGGTTCAATCATCTTGTTTGCTTGATACTTTGCAAATTTGCACTCCCTTGCAAAGTGACCAGTCCTTTGAGAGTTGAAACACTCAATCTTGGACTTATCAAATGTTATTCCCTGTTTAGGTCTGAAATTAATGTCTTTTCCTGTCTTATTCACATACTTCTTGATCCTTGCAGTGAGGATGGCAACTTACCATCTGATATCAATTTCTTCCAAAGCATCATCATCTATCTGCAATACATCTTCTTGATAGGTAACAGGTAGAGATGCTTGTTGAGCAAAGAATGAACATTGAACATCATCTGAGGTGGGAGTAAGTGGTTGTGATGAATTGGTGGTGACCATTGTTGTACATGGAACCTATGTTTCAGTCACAGTACTTTGAGCAGGATAAGCAGTACCTTTATTGGAAGTACTTCTTTTATTTTCAGAAGAAACAAAAGCAATGTTTTGGGGTTTCTGATATGTGCTTGAACCTGTAGTACCATTCATCTCATGCTCATACACCTTCAGGTTGTTGTAGAGATCATCAAAGTTCATAGTATCCAGCCCTGATTGTCCTCTGATCATAGTAGCAACTACATGCCATGCTGATGGCAAACTTCTTAAGAACTTCAAATTGGCATCTTCAACTGATGCCTCAACATCATATAGTTCTAACATACTCAGAAGATGTTGGAATCTTTCATACGCAGAATCAAGACCTTCTCTTTCACCAATAGTGAAAGTTTCAAATTGTTGCTTCAGCAAATTCCTTTGCATCTTCTTAGAAGCATCATTACCTCCAAACTTCTTCTTTATTGCAGCCCATAGTTGTTTGGCATCCTTGGCATCATGAAACTTTAATAAGTAACCATCAGGAATAGCAGAAAGCAGTATGTTGAGAGCTTTGTCTTGATTTCTTTTGGTAGCAGCAGGTACAATGGGTTTAGGTGGTGTTGGTTGTCCAGGTACCTCTACTGGTTCATCAATTTGCATGTTGCCATTGACAATCACATCCCACAGTGCATGGACTGTGATGGCAATGTACTGCCTCATCTTCATGGCCCATAGGTTGTATTCTCCCTTCTTGACAGTAGGAATTCTAACAACAGTGATGGATGGTGCAGGTGCAACTTCTGTCGACATCTTCAAGGGTTGTTGTAGAATCGGTTAATTTAGTTTGTCTTCTTAATCAGAGTTTCCAACACAAGCTCTGATACCACTTGATAGAACTTATGCATGCGATATTTTATAAGTTCTAGGACCGTTTTGGACTCCATGTTGTTTAGACATTGATCTAGGATAAACAGTAATAACGAAAGCGGAATATTCAAACAATGAATTAACGTTATCATGAACAAGGTTTTTCATTATCATTCACTTACAACTACTAACTAACAAACCACTTAACATGTTCTACCTTGATCAAGTAGAACACGTTATCTAAACTAAATCACTAACCCTAGGCGTTTATCTCCTACGCCTAGGTTACACACACACACCTTTACTAGACGTCTACATTGTGGAAGACTTGTATTAATCTAATGACCCATGTCCTCTTTATATACTAGAGGATTAGGGTTTACAAGATACTACGAAGGACTAATAAATAAAACTTCTTTTGCAAGTAAGTCCTTCCCATCTTTTGTAGAATTCCTTCTTGTCACTTCAAGTCCCTATTGTTTCATTCTTTCTTGGTTTGTATCATTAAATCTAATAGACCCAACAATATATATCTATATATATATATATATATATATATATATATATATATATATATATATATATATATATATATATATATATATATATATATATATATATATATATATAAGTATATACACTAGCAGGGTCCCTGCGCGATGCAGCTGCGGGCACCCTGTAATTTAATTTTTACGGCTAATAATATATTTTATTTTATTTGTACATTTTTTGGCAATAGCTTTACTGATTAGTTTTTTATAGCAAAAGTTTGATGAAATTTTGCTTAGTTTGTATTATTTTATTTATTTATTATTATTATTATTTTTTGTTTAGTAGTTTGCTTGGTTTTAGAATATGTGAACATATTTTAGTTTATTATGTTCTTTTTGACAATAAATTTACGTATATCAAAAATTTCGTTTAGCTCGTGTCCGTTCGGGCTCGAGCCCGTTTGACCTGTGCCCGTTCGGGCTCGAGCCCATTTGGCCCATTGCCGTTCGGGCTTGAATATTTGTATAACATGCTTTATTATTTGTATTAGTGACATTTAATGCAGGAATTGTGTTTAAGTTGGTTGTACAATATGCTTGATAATTTGTATTTCTTATGTAAGTGGTGTTTTAATAAGTGTATTAATTATATTTATTGACCAGTTAATTAATTGTATTTAATGTTAGTATTAATTTTATGTTAGAATTAAATATGAGGGGAATTTCTATAAGTAGCATTAGTTGTTGTACTTATAGCTTTAGAAGTAGTATTGCTTAATTTTAAGTATTTCTATTAATAGTAGGCCTTCATGATTTATATATATATATATATGTGTGTGTGTTCTTCGAATAGCTATGCAATGGCACCAAAGATGGTGTAATATGGCATGTTGTTGAAGCCCAAAAAATGCCAACGGCGTGGCATTAATCTTATTGAAAATATAAGTGTATGTTAATGCTTTTGTTGTTACGAACCTGATATTATCGAATAGGTGTATCCAATTTGAGGCAATTGGACAACGATGGCCATGCTACTTTAAAACAAGTAAACTGCTATGCGGTAAAGTCATTTGTAGTCTTTTAAGCATTCCAAATCATAGTTTCTATTCATTTGTATTGTTAGTTAGGTATATGTATGGCTATATATATAAAAGGCGGTACCTACATATAATACAGATCTACAATACTCCCAGGGTGAACATAGGAAAGCACGTGTTAAAATAAGGATCTTCTTTATTCTCGTAAATCACAAATAAGATCTTCGAGTGTCTTGATTGATCCATATAATTATATTTTTGCACATATGTTCTAAAAATAACACATATGTTTTAAAAAAAACATAGTTGTTCTAAAGAATTTGATAAGAAATTGGAAATACAAATTTTTTTTTAAAGGTGTGCATGTATGTTCTTATAAGGCGTGCAACGACAATATTGCGGCCGTGTGTAAGGTTTTTCTGAAAAAAGAGGATGAGTACGTTCATGATGATATTAAAGAACATAGGTGGATACTTACGATTATTGATGATTTGCATGTATTATAAAAGGCGTGCATGCATTTTTTGGTGGTTCCCGGTGTGGGTTAGATTTTATGTAGGGATGGTGCCGATGATATCATAATAACATTAAAAAAAATATAACTCAATAAAATCTGAAAAAAATAAAAAGAGAAAGAGGACAACAATTCATTAAGAATCGTTGAAAAAAATAAAAAAATAATTAAAAAATAAATTTCGTGGTTAAGAGGTATGATGATATTATCGATTTTGTTAATATCAACGTAATTATAATGCTTTCATAACATCTAAGTTAATATCATTTAATTTTTTTAACTGTAACTGTTCTTAATATCGTAATAAAAAAAAGCAGTGAAATGAAGTTTTTTACTAATATCCAAGTAACTTTTTAAGTAAAATGTTAATATTACGGTAGGACTCATAATAATAAAAATTCCAAAAAAGGGAGAATTTCATATCTCCCCCTAAAAGTTCTTCTAATTTCATACATACCCAACCCGATTTGCAAATATCAAATATACTTATATAGCCATTTGTAAAACATCAATATCATATTTGCCCATTTTCAAAATATTTGAATAAAAACATGTTACTGTATACCCATTATACCCTCTCTTTCATCTTTATAAACTCATCAATTAATAATTTTATGTACACGAAATCAAATATTTTGGCAATTACTAAATGGGTTTTTCTAACTTGTGCCCTAGGGGCACAAGTTAAGCACACCAAAAGTACACAAGGGCCCACAGAAAAGTACACAGGAATCCACATAAAAGTACAGACAGATGTACTTTTTATATGGGACCCTGTGTACTTTTAATGTACTTTTGGTGTGCTTAACTTGTGCCCCTAGGGCACAAGTTAGAAAAACCCTTACTAAATTTAAAAGCAAATTCATAACAAAGTTGTTCAGAAATATTCTTTATGAGGAGCACTATATAAAATCATGGACGATGAATTCTATCCGTATGGACACTTTTCTCTGAGCTATGTTTCCTTCTCTATGACCCTAAACGTTATTGCATAAGTAATGAAAGTCAACATACTGTCACAAGAATAAAGTGGAAGAATACAAAAACAGTAGTGTAGATAATAAAGTGGAAGAATACAAAAACAGTAGTGAAAACCTGTTATACCCGGTAGCAACTTTGGGAGTAACCTAATTAAACGAACACGTTTACATGAGTAACTAATTAAGCGAACCCGTTTACGTGAGTAACCTCTTTGAACAAAAAAAACTATAGTAACTTAAAGCAAATTTTTTGGAAACTTTAGTAACCTCTATGAGTAATAACCCTTAAATGTAATGTGGGAATGTCCCATTTACATATGTAGATCTTTGTTCTTTTTGTGAAGTAATAAAAGTTCTCCTTTCACAAAAAAAAAAATAAATAAAAATAAAAATAAAAATAAAATCTTTATGAAGAGCACTATATAAAAGCTTACAGAGATGTTACACGAATTTATAAATACACTGACAGTGAATATCATGTAATATGTGCAATGGCATAACGTATATTCAGAAATAGTCTTTATGACGAATTTATAAACTGTTACTACAACATAATAACTTTGTTGTTTGTTTATAAAGAGGCTCTGAATCTGAATTTGTATCGCACATCTAAAGGCTAAGTTAGGTTGTAAAAAGAATTTTCTTATCTTTTGACTTAGGTGGTAGTACATTTGATGTCTCTCTTATTACATCAAAGGGTCGTTTAAAGTCACAGATGGTGACACTCATCTTGGTGGTGACTGGTGAGGATTTCGATAATCGCAAGGTAGAACACTTTGTTTCACAAGCTCAATAGAATGTATAATATGGATATCACCCATAATGGGAGAAATGCAAACGGATACTGTCCTCTTCAACTTTCACATCCATAAGTTGACTCTTGTTACTGATATCCTTATTATACATCGTTTTGAACTATGAAACAAATTTGGAAAATTTTTTAACAATGAATCTATCACCATGTAGAAACCAAAGGCAACAATGCAGCTTCATATGTGCCAAAAACTGTTGTCCATGCATTGAACCATCACCCGATATTCGGTAGAATATTTAGGTTTCGTATCATGGTGATAAAAAACACCTGATAGATGGAGAGGCGGGTTTCAAATGAAGTTACACACTTTGAAAAACCCATTCCTCTTCCATACAACTTTCGTTAAAACATCTAGGTTTCTTATCAAATTTAAAACCATAACATATATAGCCTCGGTAAAACATCTAGGTTTCATTAACTTGTTCTTCAAATTTAAAACCACAACTACATACAGGTGCATGATTAATCTAACGTTACGAAAATACAACAGATAAAAAAGTTGTCGTAAAAAAAGTTTTCTGAAATGAACTAACTTTTTTTATAAATATACTTTATTGTGAAGAACAAGTTAATGAAAGTTTCTCAATTTATAAACCCAAAAGGAGTAAATGAAAAGTTAACTTTTGAATCTCGTGCAATTGAAACTCTTTCCATAATAAATGTGTTAATTTGTTGTGAATGTTGGAAACTGATTTGAAATTTGATTTGATTTGAAATTTGGTTCAATTTTCCAAAAATATTCGAAACATTCATATTAATTGAAAAAATTAAGAAAAAATAAATAAAAGAAAATATGTTCCACTTTTATACATAAGTGGGAGTGCACATGCGCGTTGCAGTGGGGGCATACGTACCAACTTATATATATATATATATATATATATATATATATATATATATATATATATATATATATATATATATATATATATATATATATATATATATATATATATGTGTGTGTGTGTGTGTGTGTGTGTGTGTGTGTTTTCACATGACTATGTTGATACGATAAATAAAAAATTTAAAATATGGTATCGAGTACCATATTCATGACATGATTATTCTAATGGGTTATCTGCAGCGTTGGAGCTAATAAAACTTTTCTATTTGTATATCGTGAACGTTTAACAGTTTTAATAATTATTTTGTTTATGTTTTATTTATGGTTATGATGATAGGGCTGAGCAAAACCCAACCGACACCCGAAAACCATAATTATGATCCAGGTTGCATGAGTTGTTAGCAATCAATAGATGGTAGACGATATAGGTTTAATAACATATTGTTAAATTGAACTAAGTATATAGGTTTAGTATAAAATTAGTAACCTAACTTAATATATTTATGATATATTGTGGTTGAATATGTTTTTATATCATTTGGGTGCTGAATAAAAAAAACTATAAAGATTTTTTTTGGGTAAAAGGTCAACGACCCGGTAAATATATATATATATATATATATATATATATATATATATATATATATATATATATATATAAACCTATAAAGATAGTTAATGTATTACGAAGTTAATACTTGGATATGTCACTTGGTCAGGTTAGAAAACAATTATTAGTGGGTCGTAATACAATTTTTAAACTGCAACAGAATGTTACAAATTAGCTATATAAAAAGCCTTGTGATTAGCATTCCGAATACTCATTAGAATGTTATATGAATATACTATTATTGCTGATTAATTTAGTAACTTATTGCTGAATATACATGTTGCTCTCTGATGATATATACTAACTAAGTAACTAGTATTATTTTAACATTATAATGAGTTCAAATTGTAGGATTAAAGTATTGGTGATAAATACTACTATTTCAAATTGTAGGTGGAAGTGGCCTATGTATTAGGCTTTAATTACGTTGTAAGTTGTACTTTAATAGCATTTAATTGTTTTGAATCAGTATACAGTTTTAGGCGTGAGTTTCGGGCGTTTGGAGTGGTCTTTTCGGGCGCCCTTTTTTTATTTACCTGCCAGTTTGACTTTATTTTTTTATGTGATGGCCCATTGGATTGTTTCTGTATATAGAGCGACAATAAAGCGAAAATTATTGCAGACCCCTTTTTCAGGGGTCTGTGTCTCAATCTACCCCAACTTTTAGCCGTTTTCATTTCTACCCCAACATTCCCCCTAAAAATATACGCGACATGTTAGAAGGAAACGTGTCATCATTTCAGATTTATCTGAGGTCGAAAAAAAAAAAACTTAACATGTCGCTTATATAAATACGCGACATAGGATTGGATTAGAAAAGAAAAAAAAAAGCATACCACATGGCAAGTATAAATATACACGACATGTTGTAATATTTTCATGCTCAAAATTTATATAACAAACTTTATTTATCAAATATTTAGCAAATATCTAGCAAATTAGTTATTGAAAAAAATATCGTTACAAAACAAAACGAGCCCAATATTGATATGCTTTTGACGTATGTACGATTTTATAAACTTTCATTGAACATATTAGCTTTAAAAAAATATATATCAACACTAGAAGGAGGAAAAACAACAGTGTTTTACTATATGAAAAAAGAAAATCAACGTTTTTGATATAAAACTTTAAGAACATGAATGCAGATCTCTTTGTTTATCCACTCATATAACTTAAAAATGACCTCGATCGGTACCAAATTTAACCCAGTGATATTACTTTTAGCAAACGTGTAGTTTGTACGTAAATTTGCACTTATTAAAAAACTAGGAGCACGTACATATTAGAACCACATTGAACATGTTAGCTTTCAGTGATCAACTTGCTTTTTGTCAAAGCACATATATTATTAGAACAACTTTTTTGAAAATAAACTAGTAACTTATATACCTTTTACCTTAAAAACTTTCAATTTAGAAAATAACAAAACTATAAATACTTCCCCGATAACAAAAATAATAATTATACAGGCTTATAATCTTGTTACGTTTTTAGTACATGTAAATTAGTTTAGGGCTATAAACCAATCTGAGTCGTGCTCAAACTCTATGATTTTATAAACTTTCAAAACATACGCTTAAACCACAAGGGACAATGACGTACAATTCTATGAAATATGAATATTGTTGGGAGATATAAACATAAATATTCATAAATTAAAAATGGTAACATTTTATAAACCTATAAACGGTATTTTGAAAGTTTATAAAATCGTACATACGTCAAAAGCATATCAATATTGGGCTCGTTTTGTTCGTAATTCAGAGCTCTTCGTAAAGATATTTTTTTCATTAACGAATTTACTAGATATTTGCTAAATATTTGACAAATAAAGTTTGTTATATAAAAAAGTCGCCTTCCAAAAAAAAATCTAGTGTCCAGTACTCCAGGTATTCAAATAAGAAAAACATATATTATTGAAACAAGAAATATAAATGAATTCAAAACAACAAGAACACAAACAAATATGGGACCACAAAGTCAAGTCCATCAGCTTATTTGAATCCTCCTTAACATAAACAGAATATTACAACAGCCACAAACTTAACATATACAGTAAAACATGTAATAATTGTCCATTGTTTCAAGTTTCATTCTCTTGTGAACTGGATATCCATCCATCTTGGTATCAATAACTGATTGAAGATAACTGACAAAGTTTTCTTCTGCTGGTAACAGAACAGCCTTGTCATGAGACTGAATGTAGATTTGTTTTAGAACAAGCAGCCTTTCTATTGTGCATTTGGGTAGATCATTTCTCCTAATGAAACATCTATTGCCGTATGTGTTCCTAAAAAGCATCCCAAATTCAGGTTGGATCACAACTTGACCATCCACATATCTGGTTTTTACCAATTCTGGTGGAATGTTGAGATCACAATCCATTCCAGCAACAACTGATCCATCCTTTTCCTGTTCCTACATTTTTTTTTCCAGAAGAATCTCCTCATACTCAACCCATGGATCAAAATCACGTATATCAACTCCATCGACTATACCAAGATTTTGTTCAATTGCCTTTATGCTTCTAAACTTCTTGTTGAGATTATCCATGAATACCTTAGCTTGTTTGCCGGTCTTTCCTGATAAACATACCATCATTTCATACCATTCAGTCATATTAAAGTCATTCAATACGATAGGATTGTAATGCTTGAAATTAAAACAAGTCTCTCTGTATATTATTGTACCAATGGGACATGTCCCTGTTTTAATTTCAATTCGTGTGATTCTCTCCTTGTCCAGCCTTGCATATTCATTTTTTACTCTCACATAATAATCATACTGCCTCTTCCTATTCTCATATTTAATATGCAGCATTCTATCCACTTCTACTGCAAGCTCAGAAAGATGACCTTGCATTGAGGCTTTAACATCATTTTTAAGAATCCTAATCTTCTCAATCTCAAAAGCCTTTTCTTCGTCATGTTTTCTTTTTATCCTATCTGCAACAACTTTCTGCTCAACAGTCTCTGCTGGTGTAATGACAACACGTTCCTCTCCTACAAAGAATTCAAAAGGTTCAACTGGTTTGTTTTTTGAGGAGTTTTCATCTGCCATGTAAATTGTTTCATCTCTAGCATCATCTTTTCCTTCTCTATGAACAACTTTAGAATGAAATTCTGTGTGTTGCTCCGCTCCATCTACAACAGAATGTTCAACATGATCAGTACGTTCTAAGTTGGCGGGTTGCTGAGATACTTGTTCAGATGATGATGCTATTTGTTGTTGGATATCGGCTTCTTGTATCGCTGATGCTTTTGGATCTGATGGCATTTCAGTTGCACACACACCCACCCATGAACCCTCCTTGGTCTAGAAGCAAGGAAGGCATAGTTCAAGACATCACCTGCAGCGTACACCCCAAGTCCCCCGAAGGCAAAAGGTAGGGTGGCAAGTCTCCATTGGCAATCGCCAAACCCAGGTCCAGAAGCAGTGACAATATGCTCCAAAGAAGAACGAAGAGCTGCATCAAAAGAAACCTGAGCACCCTAAAAGACCCGAGGAGAACATGTGCGCATAGAAAAATACAACTTGGAGATACCAGCACATGCACGCAGCAACAACAACTCACATTGAGGATCATTAAGCTTAGCAACATCATCCATAAGTTCAATAGTTTTAGCAACCCTTTTCATATCAAGCTTACTACTAAACTCAAAGTCCACACTGGCAGGCCCACCTAATAATTTAACACCATGCGAAGGTCGAGAAATATTAGGGGGAAAAACACCAACAAACCTGCTCCTGGGGTCTTACTTTGGCCAAAAAACCTCAGTTTTATCAACGTTGAGGTGTAAATCACAACTAGGTCCATCCATCATAATCAACTCTAAAACCTTCCCTACAACCAAAGTATCTCCAATATTAGTGCCATCATCCAGATATGAAGCTTGAAGAGAAAGGGTAAAGGAGTCTCTAATCTTACATGCCAAGGGATGTAACACTAAAGCAAAAAGAAGAGGCCCCAACGGATCGCCCTGTTGCACCCCTTGGTGCGACCATAAAGTATGCTCAAAATAATATAATCTGGCAGGACTGGAGTAACAAAATTCTACCCAACGTGAAATAGCCGGAGCACGAAGGCGAACTTCCCGTAACATAACCCCACGATCCACCATATTGAAGGCCTTTTTAAAGTTCACCAACAACATCGATAGACCCACATCGCTCCCACGGTCTTCAATCAACCGATTCACAGCATGAAGAATTGCCTCCCCTCCCCCGATACCCCCACGCCAAATTGCAAACCATCAATATTTTGATAATATTTATTATTATTATTATTATTATTATTATTATTATTATTATTATTATTATTATTATTATTATTATTTTATTTTATTTTATTTTATTTTATTTTAATTTTTTTAATAAAACCATCACTTCATTAGAAAAACATAGGATTTACAAGAAATTAGTGGGGAGCCGAGAATAGAGTAACACAGGTGTCCCGTCCATCATCCCAAGTGTAGAGTAACACATCAGCTGGGCGTAAGGTTTGGTCCCTTCCCCCACATAGCCCAATGTCAACCTCTTTACGAGCCGAGATCCCCGACCGGGAACATATGTTAATAAGGGTATCACGCACTATATTATGCCGATGTTTAATCCCGAAAATACCAGCACATGAGACCGCGTGATCATCATAAGTGTCCCCCGCAAACACCTTGGAACAAGCTGAACATGGCATTTGAGTAGAAAAGAGGGGAATACCCAGCCGATAGCATAGCACACATCGGTAAGTTCTGGCATTCATGGTTCGTCCCAACCCAGAAATTGGGACCACCCGAAGCCAGTCTGAGGTGTGGTCCTCATTTTGCGATCTCCATAAAGCCATCTGTCTTGTAGATAAGCAAAAGGTCGATTCGGCCATTTTGGCAACACGTGTGAAATATATGTCTGCCAGTTTCTTCAGGAGTTTGGGGGCAGCGATCTCACATGAGCTGCCTAAAAGGTCAGTTTCCATTTTCGCATTATTATTATTATTATTATTATTATTATTATTATTATTATTATTATTATTATTATTATTATTATTATTATTATTTTATTATTATTACTGTTGTTGTTGTTGTTGTTGTTGTTGTTGTTGTTGTTGTTGTTGTTGTCGTCTTTGTTGTTGTTCTTCATTTGCCTTTTGCATGTTTTGTTCTTGATATAATTTTTTTGACTTGTTGATCTATTTCTTTAATGCTTCTTGGTGTGCTGCAAAAAACAATTAGATATAGTTGATCGTTAGTAACTTAAATACAGTTAATCTATTTCTTTAATGCTTCTTGATCTATTCACTTTAGTAAGCATTTACAGTCAGAGACTAATTAAGATGTCATTAATTCCTAACTGGTACAATTGATTTTCACAATTTATTTTCATCGTCGTTGTTACATGTTTTGTGGTTGTTAAAAGCGAGACATATATTTCTATAAATGGGCTATTGAATTTCCATTACTTTTGCTTTTGAATTTTGCAATGGCATGTTACAAGTTGTTAAATGCCTTGTTACTACGTTTGATTTAATAGCCAAAGTCCATTGATGTATTGATTTATTAGACTTTGTAAAACACTTCTTTCTAATATAAGCAATATGGTTATGTAGTTTGTTTGGAAAATACAACCAAATGTGTAACCGAATAACCGAATAACACAAAATACAGTCACAGGTACCCGGTGTCGCATTGCGCGAGTACTGTTCTAGTATAGTACTATAGATATAGATAAAAGCATTCTTTTAGTTGTATTCTACAAGTCTACAGTCTAAACATACGGAAGAAAATAAATAAATCAATGTATTATTATATATTAAGAAAATTAAATAATAATATAGTACGATGTCTTTTTCTCTCACTTTTATCTATTCCCAAAGTCCCACTTATATCCCATTCGATGTAAATTCTTCACCGGAAAAAACAGTCCACCTGCGTGATTTTTTGGGCCCTTGAAACACGACTTTTTATGTCAGAAACGTTTCGCCAAACGTTTCCTAGATAAAGATCGGCATACCCTAATTGAAAAAGCGTTTCTACTTTTCCAGGGGACGTTTCCCAGGCGTTTCCCGGAATTTCCCATTTCCGAAATGTTTCAGGTGCGTGATACGGCATTCCGGCGGCGTTTCCATGTATCCTAGGAATTAACGGAAAATTCATCCTTTATTTGCTAATCTTGGGGGTTTAATTACCTGATAAAATAGAATACAGTGATGCTTTTTCTCAAAGGTTTTGATTTTTGACCATGCTAAAGCACGTGGGATCTTCGCAGGGTCTTTGATCCAAAACTGCGACCTGTTTGGGAAGGTTTCTAAAATCCATATCTGAAAAACGCATGAAACCAAAAAAATTACATTTACGAACGGAAGGTATTCAGTTGCATACTAGCAAGAAACACATTTTAATAGATCGTACGTATTCAGACTTAATAACTATGTTTGGAAAATCAATATCAACGTGTTCACCATAACCACAATCTAACTATGTTTCAAGACTTCATAACTTTGTTGGCATATATACTCACAGCCAACAAAACATTCTAAAACCAGACATGTTTTCTATGTTTACAATTAACTGAAGCAAAGGTTGGCACACCATCTAATACCCACATTCTATAGTCATATTAAGCATCATAATTATGAAATACAAGCCGAAATCAAAGTATTGTCCCACACTTGGACAATAAATAGGAATAGGAATGCTAATCCCAATTGCTTAGACGGGATCTATGATCCAAATAACGCTTGTAAAATCTCGTTGTAATCTCTTTACGCTCTAGTTTCTTGCTAGAGTTTTGTTTTTTTATTATAAATCGTCGTTCAAAAAAAACAAGCTGAAATAATGAATGTTACAAATAAAATCTAACCTTTAGTGCCCATACAAATCCATATACATCCGTATTTTCGGTGGAACATTTAAGTTTCTTAACAAGGTAACTAAGATGACCTTTGGAGGACTTAGAAGAGGTTTTAGAACCTCAGATTCAGGATCCTCCACATCCTCAACATCACTATCTAGATTCACAAGATGAATAAGCAGTTCGGAAACCACAATAAGACAACCTACATTTTGAAACATAATATGTGTATGAAAGTGAATCACGAGCCACAATTTGAATTTATAGACAATTGTTGGGTTTAGGGTAATAAGTACGAGTAGTTGCGAAGATGGGGAGTTATCGGGGAAAGTGCTAGCATTGAAAGTTATAGTCACTGTTATAGTCAATGGAAAGGTTTGAGATGATCAAAATCATATATGTGTGACATTTTGTTTCCTATGAAAGAAAGAATCACAAGTTTATTATTAGAGTTTTACATTTCTTAGGATTTATTTTGATTATCAAATAGAACTAATGTTTTGAAGACTACAAGCCATGAACAACAAACAAATTCCTCTAAAATTGATTCGTGCAAGTTCCAGTTTGATCTCAATCAGAATGGTGATGCATATTGAGTGGCCAAGTGGGTCGAAAAAGGCATATAATTCTAGATAAATGTAACTGAGATAAAAAGTTTGCTTTTGTTTTGTGTATGGAATATGTTATGTTTAGCATGTTTGAATTTATATGCTTGTCTATTTCGTTGCCTGTATCACGAACCTATGTAGAAAACTTTATATTTTGCTAAACGTAAGTCTAAACATTTTCGTAGCGTTTGGTATGGTGTAATCAAAGTGGGAATGGAAAAGGTTATTACGGTAGAATGAAAAAAATCTTGTTTGTTTACACAATTACAATGTAATGATTCATTGCAAGGAATGACTCATTACACCATTTCCATTCCCTAGGGGTCCTCTCATTTTTTTATTACATCTTGTAATATAATTGACGCCAAGCAATCTTTTGATTGTTTTGGTTGTTTGGCCGACCGAAATAATTGCAACATCGACGCCTATTTTTTTGACTGTTGGGGGATTGTTTTCAACCATTGCACCCTTTCTAAAATGAAGAAAAAATATAAAGGAAACCATTGCTTGTAATTTAGGTTTTTTTTTGGTTCTCTGTCTTTGAAAAAGAAGAAGAAAGAGGCGTACAAGTTGGGAAGGGTTTTAGGTTTGTTAACTTCTTTATCTGTGTTTTAGAAATACGCCCTTAAAAGCCCATTTACACTTGCAATCTTAGTATACACAATTACCATGCCCATTTACAATGAATCTACAATGAATCTACAAAATATAGTTTGTGTTTTTCAATTTTTTTTTTAAAAAAGAAAAGAAAAAAAAAATTGTTATGGGATTGTTTTTGTTGTCACCGCTAATTGTGGTTGAGGTGGAGTTGTGGAGAGAGAAAGTTTATGTGGCGCTGACGTGGCGGGGTTGCTTAGGTGAGAAAGTGGTCACCACTAGCATTAACCATTTATTAAAAAGGTTTTTTCACCAAGATACAACTTTTCCCAAAAACCGTAATTTGGTTTATTATACATAAACACAATTTTGGTCTATCATTATAAGATGAACAATCATAACAACTAATTATCCAATGTTTTGCTCTCTTTCTTGTGCCTAGAATTTGAGTGTTCATTCTTGTATTATCTCTATACAAATTTCATGTAACCCAAGGCACTAAATAGGGTCGAAATATTGTATCAGAAAAGTGAACTTTTACACGATTCAAGAATTTATCCGGCAACCTTTGATTATCACGACCCGAATTACTAACATAATGCATGTATCATCATAATTACTGCGTTTAGGTATTGTTAAGCTCATAGCGGATTTGGTGTTAATTATTAGATATAAAAAATGAAGTTTAGAAGGTACTCAGATTTCAAAATGAATGTAGCATGTGACTTAAATGAATATGGCAGCCAACTTGATGTTGTGGTTCACTAATATTAGTGTATGTGCTGAGACTGAAAAAATTGTAGATATGTTTGAAATTCACTATCGATTAAATTTCTTTCCTTTTTCGTCAACAACAACGAAACAAGTGCTAAAAGTGACTTGAAGTGGCAGAACTTTTTGCCTTCAGTCGAGCGAACGTTTTGCCTTTAGTCGGGCATATGTTTTGCCATCAGTCGAGAAATAAATGAAAGTCGCCTTAAGTGGCACAAATTTGTAGCCTTCACTCGAGCAAAATTATTCAAAATTATAAGGGGTAGTGTAAACTTTATTTCAGTCGACCAAAAAATAGAAAGTGGCGCTAAGTCGCAAAAATATTTAGCCTACGGTCGAGCAAATTTATTCAAAATTATTTGGAGCAATGTTTTCTAGAAATATTGTTTGTATGCTATCCAAAACTATGAAGTAATATGTTTGATAGGAATACGAGTAGGTAAAAACATAAATAAAGATGTTTATAAAAAGACTAACGTTGCAAACGATAATTGGTAGAAAGGCGTATGTTGCAAACGACCATTGGTATAAAGGACTAACGTGGCAAACGTTGCAAACGATATTAGGTAAAGAGGACTAATGTTGCAAATGTCCGTTAGTATAAAGGACTAATGTAGCCACTTTACGATTAGAGTTAACTAACTTAACTAACGTCGTTATCAAAATTGACTGAAAGTGGAACGAAACTATACATTTTGGACTTAATCCAAAACTTAAAAATTGGTCTAAAAATGAACTACTCACCAAACCAAAAGGCGAAAATCGGTGGGAACACCCCGATCGTATGCATCTTGTGATGGTAACCGGACCCGGTCCTAGACAATGGATCACCTGTTTTCATTGACCTGATTAGTCAGGAGTTGGGATTGAACCCATGCCATTTTCTCCAAGAGGCCCACTTTGACGGGTCAACTAAGCGTTTGCGGTAGGGGACTGATACCACTAAATGTATATGTTAAGCTATTTTTGCTTGTTACTCTGTATAATCATCTCGGTATTTTTGTTGAAGGATTTAAAATATAAATTTCTTTAGGGGCTTGGGGAGGTCTCAAGTTTGAGTCCCACCTGAAACTTTTTCCTCTTCAGGCGAAATAAGAGGAAGTATTAGGGATGCCTAATTGGATGTCACTGCTACCTGAACCACTAACGACTAACAAGCAGTTATATATATATATATATATATATATATATATATATATATATATATATATATATATATATATATATATATATAAGGGATCAACTAAGAAGAATAATTAAAATAAGAAGGGTAAGAAGTAATTCTAGCCACACATTTCAAATTAGGAGGGAAATTTTGAAGGAAGATGCATCCACTTTTGTAGGTGCATCTGAAATGTGTGGTTGTAGTTACTTCTTATCATTCCTATTTTAATTTTATCCTTTGGAGAAATTCTAGGACCACAATTATTTGTATTTTTTGGACCTAATGGATAGCCGTAACTAACATTGGAAGTTGTAAAGATAATAGATTTATTTTCAACGATAATCATTGCAATATCTTTGTATCTTTCTTTCTCGTAATTTTATTTAATAGTTTAAATAATTAAGAGTAATTAGAATGTTACATATACGAATGTGTTAAAATGGTAATTAAAGATTTTTTTAATAAACCAAATAAATTGTTTTCATTCACTTTCAGCCCAAATATTGTATGAAAGTTTTGGAAAAAAATTAAAAATTAAAAATAAATAAAATGAAATAAATCCCCAAATTTAAGCACTTTCATTTTACTAAATTCCTTTTAAACACAAGATTATTTTTTAGATTTACTGTTCATTGCAATAAAATAGTGCACAAGTTTAATGAAACAAATGGCGCCTGCTCGAGTGGCTTCAGTCTTGCCCCGCAAACACTTAGTTGACCGGTCAAGGAGGTCATTGGAGAACATGGCATGTGTTGAATAGCCTAGTTTGCAATACAAGAAATATTTTTTTATCAGTTTCTGTCATGTGTTTTCTGTCCATACATTCAGTTTTGTTGTTTTTTATATAAATAAATTATTAAAATAAAAAATATATTAAAAAATCGAATAAAAAACGTAGGGGTTTCCATCATCTAATCAATCTCATGTAGGCATTCTGATGGTGATTATTAGTCGCAACTTGAATAACAATATATATATATATATATATATATATATATATATATATATATATATATATATATATATATATATATATATATATATACATATATATACTAGTTTCTAAGCCCGCCCGATGGGCGGGCATGACTTGTAATTTATATTTTAATTTAGTCATGTACGTATATCAGTGATGGTTTTTACCGTTATAACTTATGTATTAATAAAGAGCCATGCATGACTTATAATTATTCTTTTGATTTTGTAAATTTATTTATTAAAAAAATCATTTAATGATTGTCAATTTTTTGTGTTTATGTAAGTATTTTTTTCATGATTCACCTGATGGACGGGCGACGTTCGTGTAATTCTATCGTTTGTTTGGTAAGTTAATAAGTTACATGACTCAATATAATCTGTTTTAGATAATTTACAGATTCAATTTGCACGAATATATTGTGAGGTATACCATAAAAAATAAGAAACATAAATAAATATCATAACTTAACCCAAGTTTATAGATTACTTTGTTCTTATTGTCTGTAATCTTATAACGATTTGATTTATATGATACGTAATCTGGTTGATAAACCAAAGATGCATTATTTGGGCATATTTTTATTTCTTCATCAGTGTGTTTCTTTGTGGCAATCCTTGCAAAATCCCAACATTTAATGTCCAGTAGAACCTTTTAATTAGTGATTCCGTCATCATTTCCAACTGCAAAGAAAAGAAAAAAAAAAAACGTATTTAGTGCACCAGTATGTACGGATCTATGTATATGTGTGTGTGTAAAAGTTAACAGAACTAAACTATCTATAAGAAGGGCGGGCGGGCCTTATGATTATCCAGTGAAAAAATTAATGAACGCTTAATCAATTAGAAATACCGTAAAATACTTACTAAGTGCATTAACAATGAAAATGAAATAAATGTTTATTCGATAATAGAACGGTTTGGTCACAATTTCTTGTAAACCGAAATAAGCAAAGGAATAACTGTTGTAAGAGCAAGTGCGAGATGTTCCATGTTGCTAGGCTTGACCGTTATCTGTCCACTCATTTTGTTATTGATACCCACTCGATCTGCTACTTTGGAACTACGCCCAACAGAAAATTGAGCCAAAATGTTAAAACCAAACGCCAAATGCCCTCTCCATTTAATGATCGATAATCCTAAAGTCGAATAACTTGCCGAGCGGGTAATCGAGCTCCCGTCGCTGAATCTAAATAGCTTGGCCCGATCATAACTACAATTATGGTCCCATCCGTGAGTATCAATCACAGGTCGAGCTAAAAACTGTGAAGTTGGTTCTAGGAACCTAAATCGGTAGGAAGGATTATCACTGTCAAAAGATGTTGTTAATGCCATGTCGGTCAATGGAAATGCTACCGGTGCAGGAGCAACCCCTTCGCCATCTTCTCCGTGATACTCTTGTTCAGTTTAAGTAGTATTGCCTCGTTTCTTAAATTCTTTCATTCGTTTCACTTCTTCTTTCCGTTAATTCTTTTTTAAAAGATTAACCTAGTAATCATACTCATCGAAATAGGTTTTCTTTTGCTCTTTGCTCTATTTAGAAAGTTGGTATCTTTTTTAAAGACTTAAACGAAGGAAGCTGATCATATTCATCTTCATCTTCATATTCATCTTCTTCATTGTCATGATTGGTCAAATATGTTAGGTCAACATCTAAATCAGCACCATCTTGATCATTCGAGAAATTTGGTTTGTTTTTCTAGATAGGAGAAGAAAATGTTCATACTCAAGATGAGTGAAAAGAACCAAACCTTCGACTTCTGAAGAGTGTTGCATTCTTCAATTAGATTCTCAGCAATTCCTGCAGTTTTGGCTTTTCGGTTTTCACATATTCACACTCCTCTTGAGTATCAAATAATAACTTCTCCACATTCTTTAATTTTATACTTCTTTCTGAGATCAGTTTGGACTTTGTTTTGAACTCATTGTACTCATTGTCCAAGTGCTCGATGTGGGCTTCGAGTTCATTTACAGTGGCGTAAGGTGTTGAACATTCGTACTGCATTTTTAGTTGTTCATGGATTTCACTGTTCCAGTTTGTAAGACAGACTTTCATCTTTTAAAACTTTTCCTTCAAGTTGTTTCTTTCTTCCGTAAATGAAGCTACTTCCTTAGGTCCGGGTTAGTGTTCTTATGTTAGGGTTCTCGTGGGGTATCAAGTTCAGAGCTGCTATCTCAACATGATAGTGTAGTGTCGGAACCACTGGCTGATGTTGCCTAGCAGAAAATAGAAATTGACAGAAATGGTTGTGGTTACATTCATCAGTAATTATAGGAAAGAAAGTTAACTCTTGGCATCAATACACTCTCTGCTGTCAGTATTTGAGTATTTCAGCAAAGACGGACTCACTTGAATTTTTCCCCCACTATCCAAAATTTTCGTTTTCCCTATTCTTTTATGCAATAATTTTGATCCCCAAGGTCACTAAACATTGGTAATATAGACCTTTCTTCGTCTGATAGAGCTTTATCATTCAGTAATTTTTGGACCATTGATAAGCATCAAACAAAAAAATTTAATTATTAGTCCAAAAGTAAAGTAACAACATTTCTAGGTGTTCTACAGGAAATAATGTTTTCAGATCATACGTGGGCTTCGGGTCGTACAACAGCCATCACCCAATCATTGTACTTAAAAAAAATAAGGACCAAGATATATACAATCATGTAGGTTCATGTATTTTAATTTTCAGAACCTAAGTACCAAATGTAAATAAAAATGATACCACAACTTGTTCTTTATCTTCATTTTTTTAGTATTGTTGTGTAACATAAAGAAATCATGACACGTTCACATGTTTCTGATGTCGCTGCACTCATAATAAAGAGATGATTGGAATACATTTTTTTGCTAGTTAGGTACCAAGTAATAAGGAGCGTTTGGGATTACCTATGTTTTCTACTTTTTGGGTTATGTGCTTCTTTTTTATAACTACAACTAATAAAGGGATGTCTTCAATCAATTCTTTTTTATACTTTTCAAACCCATTCGGAAATTAGGCTGTTGAAGTTAACCTGTTTAACTAACACATCATTTTTACCACATCTGAGAAACATAGATTGGTGTGAAACATATAAAAGTTACAAACCTTGGCTTGCTGATATTTTTGAAGCGTGCATTTGCATTGATGTGTTGTAGGCGTTGTTGAGATCACCATAGGTCGCTGCAAAAATTATCATGAAGATCTTGAGCAGTTGACTTATTCTCTTCAAGCAATTGTTCCAGTTGAGTAGCATGCTGAAATGCAATATAAAATGGAAAGAACTTATACGGATTGGTGGGTTCAACAAATTAGAAAAGTTTAAACTCATCACTTATGTCAAATGCTATTTGTAAGAAAGCTTTAGGAAACGTGGACGAACCTACATGCTAATTAAGCTGAAAACGGAGATTTTTGGCATATACAACCTGTCCATGCCATGTGTTGTTGTCCGGGCTTTGATATCCATGAGCAGAATCCTAATGTGAGAATCCTCATATAGGTACTGTAACACACACGTGATGACCAATTTTTTTTAAATGGGTGGTCATTTCAATTACTTCTCACTTATGCCCTCACATGAAAACAAAATGGTTCCTTTTTTAAACCCCGCAGAACCCGACCCCTTTGAACCAAATGCCTTGAGAACATGTTCAGGTACAATTGTTCTTTTATTTTCTCTACTGCAGACTTCATTTGATTCTGATGAAATCAGATTGATAAACTCCGCAAGTTTGATAAGCTGGTCAATAACTTGAATGATATGGAAGGAGTGAGGACCAAATTCTCTCTTAATATGCTTCGCATATGTGATAATGGAGGAGAAAAACTATTAGTGTTTGGTCAATTTCTTTGTCAGTCTCATTATGAAGACCATGAGTTGGAGTGTTGGCAAACAAATTTTCATGATCAATGGGGATCATGATAATGATGAGAGTGAGAGAGCAATGAAAAGTTTCAATACCTCTCATGAATCCCGGGTATTTTATGAATCATAAGGGCTTTTGGTGAAGGAATATCCCTTGTTGGGGCTTCATGAATCATAATTCTGGATGTGCCTCTAAACCCTTCTATTACTCGCCAAGCAATTGGTTGTGCCTTTAGACCAGGACAAGTAAGGAAGGTATACACCTACCGGTTAGTAGCTGCAGAATCACCTGAACCTCCACCACCATCGTGCACATCACCACATCCACTACCATCTTTAGGATCAGTTCACGGCTACCAAGAGAAGACATTTAGGGTAAGCTACGTTTCTCACACTGTTGCAACCTTAACATTAGAGATACCTCATCATTGATGATTGGCTTCTAGAGTACATTACGATGACTGACCAGGGAACATGTCAATTCATTTTCATTAGCTTGAGAGGACGGTACTGTACTATTACTCGTATCTTGTGCTTGATCAAGTAATGTTTTTTGGGGGTGAGTTCTAATGAAGAGCTGGAGTCCAATGCATAATCTTCTTGGTATATTTCTTCAATCATTTGCTTCCATAGACGAACTCGTGCATTTATAGAACAGTTTGATACCTGATAAACCAAATGATCGTTTCAGGTAAACCTTATCACAAGGTCCCAAAATGGAAATGAAAATTCTAAACTTACATTTTGAAATATAAATGAAACACAATTATGCAACGATCTATTGATGGTGATATTGTTTGAATCTTTTATCAACCTGAGCATATATCAAGAAATAATTGTTATAAAGCTGTTCATAAAGGGTTATAGCAAGCAATAAATACTATATGTTGCCACTTCCAAACCTTCCTATGGATGTGTGAAATCATTTTCTTTATTGTAGCTTAATAACACATCATCCTAGACTATTTGTTTTACAATATTGATTCTTCATTGACAACAGTTTGACCAGAATCAGCCCCCAATATCTGCATGTAACTCTTTCTTCAGGCTCAATTTGATGAAATTCATTATTTTTCCTTTATCACACTTATGGGATTCTAGATCTCATCAGTTTCATGCTTGTTGACATCATTTTGGCCCAAATCAAATAGAAAGTTCATGGATTCTCTTAAAAGTAAAATAATAATATTCATGTAAAAATAAAACTAAACTAATATTTAGAGACAAAATAATAAAACATGATATAACTCAGCCCTTTCATACGTAGTATCTAGATGTTCTAATAGTCACGTATGAAGTTCCATTACTTTTGATCTTTTAGGTGCATTTTAGATTTTGCTAATAATATAATAACTTCCATAATGATTCCAAAAATTTTGAATAGAACAAAAGTTACAAATACTTGAATACGATTTAGGGGACTTTGTAACATATCGTCCATTAGCCTTTTTAGCCAAAATTGTGTTTACCCATTAGCATTAGCAATAAAATGCAATCCAAATTGACCTGTCTCTATATATATGAGCAGAGATATAAAATTTACCTTATTGTCGTATGAGGAGCTTGGAACAGATAGGGTGCTTGGAACAGGCAGGGCAGTGCTCTTAGGTACTTGTTTGATCATAATAAGGAGCTACACAAACATGACTACTTTGGCCATAATAACATTCTGAACCCATCTGGAAGATAATTGAATATGACGGCTTTGAGTATGATGGTTTTGAGTAGCCAACATGAACAGGAGGAGGAAGAGCAATCTTTGGTTGGAGAAACTCCTTTGCGGCTAATGTGCCTACAAACAAACAAAAATATAGAACTTGATATGTAGGATAGTATAAGCAATATTTATGTTACAAAAAGTTTTATTATAAATTTAAAAACCATTATGGGCTTGAACAACTTAGAATACAGGTACCTCAAATAAGCTTTTCTTATTTGCTTTTTTTTCTTACATAATTAATATAGTGTTTGGTTCTTTCAACCTTTAGATAAACGTTAAACACCCTTTTAGATGAAAATAAAGTTAGGCAAAGTGTGAAGAATACAGAATTACGTTTAATGCCATATTTGATCTTTTTCGAACCCATTCACATCTAAAGCGAGTAGTGTTCTTCATTCTAAAATTAAATCAGAAGTTCGACTGATCTTTGCCACCTATTAGCATAACAAATGGGTCATTAGCTTTTATGTCCAGCAAGCATATAATACCACATCTTGTTGGTGCTCACTATTTTGTCTCACATAATTATAAGTGGTGCGATTTAAAATTGTGTTCTAACATATTAGTTATTCAGACATATTCTCATATAACATTTTCTAAAAAACTTTTAACATACGATTGGAATTTAAAGTTCCGGTTTCGCAACTCTAATACCCTATTCAGATCCATTTATTGGGATTCAAAATAATCAGATATACGGAAACATGAAATATAATAAAAATGAATTACCTTGGCATGAAGAAATGGGTCAGCAACAAAATTACTTTGGAATCCTGAATAAGTAACCGAATCACAAGTCAGAACCGGGTTTGCTATAAGCCTAGCCGCAAACTTAATGCCCATGTGTAAGAACAATTCAATTCAGTTTGGATGTATGCTTGTATCGCTTCTCATCCAGGTCAGTGGGGTAAACGTGAGGGGTACGTATTATAGACCAACACGTCAAAAGTGTCCCAAGCATCAACTGCCTGAAATGACTACAAAGTAAAAAAAAAAAAAAAAAAAAATCACAATAGAATTTAAGAAAATCAAATCAAAATATAATAGCAGTTTCATTTACCATTTTGATCATAGATGCAACCTCTCCAATTTTTAAAATATCTCCCACAAATGCAACTGCGTTACCACCCATCTACCATTTTGTTGTGAAGTCTTTAACCATCCAACCGTTGCTGACGGTGACACGTAAAGTAATTTAGTTGAATAATCTATTCATATTTAGGCAAGTAAGGTAATACCTGCAAATACACGAAAAATTGATGTAAATTACCAGGTAAACTGAATAAAGTCCATACCAGACCATCCACAAAACCTATAATTAGACATAGCTAGGCTCCTAAGAAACTCACCAATCTTACCTGCTTCATTCATGCACCCCTGCAAATCCACAGGATTATGCTCCTTGCTAGGATATGAAAGAACATTAGACGCCGCCTGAAGATAAGCACCAGAGTCCATAATCCCAACAACCTGTATCAGATACTATTGTAGTAACATTGGTAAAAAATGAACCTTCATCAAATACAGTAACCGTATGGCAAAAGATAAACCTACCTTGATTTTGGAACAGATTGCACTAACTTGCAGCTTTGAGTTTGTTCTCCAAACAACCCAAGGTAGATATGTCTGCACACAAAAAAAGGCATTGATCCCAACGTGCAATTAATGTAAGTTTAATTTAGTTTAAATAATGGTCACCTTTTTTTCCTAGAAATTGGCCTATTTCGAGCTTCCCGTCGACTGCATCTTTGCAATGTAACCCCCCTAAATTTTTAGCTTCCCCTAGAGAACCCTGGCCTTGGGCAACGAACAAACTATTTAAGACCTTCGTCATAATAATTTATGTTGAAAGTAATGTTTGAATTGGGTCCACGGAATATAATGACAGCCTGATCATAAGCCCTATAACAAACACCAAATTTATATACCAAAATAATGCGTCAAACGGTGATAAAAAGCGAGTGTTGTATTTACATAGCAGCAACATGTGCGGTTAAGAAACCACCTGTAAACACCAAGTAACCAAAATTTCAGTGGGACAAACTAAGTAAGCTACTATATAATATAATCATATTCAAACTAAAATAGAAATATACAATTGGTTAGACGGGTGTCATTACTTATAACTACTTGGCGAAGTATTGGTACATAATACTAAGTCCTAACATCCCACGAAACGGTAACTTTATTAGCTGATATATTGTTGTCAAATCTGCACAAAAAAACCGAGGGGAATCATTGGTATTAAGTATCATGCTCCCGCACCCCTATCTTTTAAATGGTCTACGCTTCGAATCACCTGAAGGTACAAACAATAATGAAGTTCATGTAATTATGTTTGAAAATGGATACAAAGTTTCTTTTGATATGATATCTAAGTGAATTGATTTCTAATGCACTCATTCCAAAAATTTAACAAAATTAGTTAGACGACTGAACATATCTTATATAATTCTGGATTGACCAACTCAAATACACTCGAATAAGGTTATATGCACCAATAGGGGAAACCTTTTAGTACAGAAACCTATTATCATATGCGCCCTTATGAGAACGGACCGTGTGAGCTAGCTTGTATTTGGAACGACGTCTATTCCATCGACTTGTTTGATAAAAGCATGGCAGCCCCAACCATGCGGAAAAAAGAATTACATAAAAGCATGGACCTATCATACACTGAGTACCAATTTAATATAATATTTTCCATGCTTAATATGACAGGGTATGAGTTCGGGTTCGCTTTGAGAAGACGCGGGGCTATATCAATATATAGATATAACGACCGCGCTACAGCCACAAATTGGATGTCATTGCACTCCAAAATCCAGCCCTGTTTACCAATGCAATGATCAGTTCATATAGAATTATAGATACCGCACGAAATCCATAAACGGTAATTCTATTTTCTCCATTCTTGAGTTTTCTTCATGGAGAAGCTAACAACTAAGAAACAAAAAACAATGCAATAACATGTGTAAGCAAGAAAGCCTACTAACAAAAAGTGGAGCATATGCATACATGTCAAACTGCAAAAGGCTGCAAAGAAACCAACAATATCTAAAAAATATAAAAAAACGACTTGATCTCGATTCATAGAAGTGACGGCAGGTTTATAGTTCGAATAATAATATGAAAATTAGGTCTTGTTATTCATTATGGTGGGACGGTTAATGTTATCCTAAAAACCTTTTTAGTTTCGAAATCCCTTTATTTAGTGCATCAGGTGTTGGACCTCTTTATCATTTTTTATTTACAAACTGTACAACAAATATTGTGTTGCTCCAGTGGTGGAAACGTTTGTTATTGTTTCAAACAACCTGTGTTCGAGCCTCTCCACTATCATTTTTTAATTAAGCCGGATTTTAGTAAAAAATTATATAAATATATAAATGCATGCTTAGGTGGCAACAAAAGTTGCTTACATGGCCAGAATGTGATGACATGGCTGATGACATGGCTGATAATGAATTACTGGGCAATGAGGTGGCATATTCTTCAAACCCCTCCTGTTATATATAATGTATAGATGTCGGGGGGTCATCCCTGCTGTAACTGCAGGAATGTTACCTGTTGTTGTTGCTTATTAGCTAGGAGGAGGGACCTTCAATGCAAAATTAGAAAATGATGAAGGGTGTAAGTGTATAAAAATGTAACTTGATTTTTTTTGGCCTTGCTACAGGTATTTTAGATGCTGTACACTGCAGGGATAATTTCCCCATATGGAAAGGGGAAATCATCCCTGCTGATGTGATGTACTTTGCATTGGATATTGCAAAATTTTGCATTAATGGTGACCTAATGCATGAAGTACAGTTATTCACTTACTCGTTCGGTAACCTTTTAGTTAGGTCCCTATGTCAATACATCATATTTGCATTGGAGATTGCAGAGAAGATGTATTCATATTACTTTGAAACTTATCAAGTGACTAACTTTTAATACACGATATCTCATTTATATTAACTCCTTTTTTGATGTCAAAGAACAGAAGCTACGTTGATTTTTCATTGGATCTCGGTTATTCTTAACAGCGATAGCTATTCATTTAAGTATTCGGGTAGCACTACTAGACGTTCAACAATATAACTAATCAATCTTTCCTTTCAACCAACTGGGCTAGCTCAGTTGGCCACCAAGATTCCTTAGGGGCTTGGGGAGGGGAGGTTTGGCTACGGGAGGTCTCAAGTTCGAGTCCCACCCGAGACTTTTATCCGTTCATGCGGAATAGAAGGAAGTACAGGCGAATTTCAAGGTCAGCATACTGCCCAATTGTCTAGACACCCCTCCAATTTCATGTAATTTCCTTGGTTTCAATGAAAAATCATTATAATAAAATAATAATAATAATAATAATAATAATAATAATAATAATAATAATAATAATAATAACAATAATAATAATAATAATAATAATAATAATAATAATAATAATAATAATAGTCTCTCGGCTCCCCACTAATTTCTTGTAAAATCCTTTTTTTTAATAAAGTGAAAGTTATAATTAAAAAAAATAAAATAAATAATAATAATAATAATAATAATAATAATAATAATAATAATAATAATAATAATAATAATAATAATAATAATAATAATAATAATAATAAAATCAATCTTTCCTTTCGAGAAATGTGCTATACCACAAATATTTGTATTTTTCGGACCTAATGGAAAGCCGTAACTAACATTGGAAGTTGTAAAAGATAAAGGTTTTATTTTCAAGGATAACCATTGCGATAATATTTGTATCTTTATTTCCCAGGTAATTTTATTTAATAGTTTAAACAATTAGAAGTAATTAGTAGAATATTACATATACGAATGTGTTAAAATGGTAAGAAGATATTTGAAATAAACTAAACAAATTATTTTCATTCACTTTCAGCCCTATGAAAGTTTTGGAAAAAATAATAAATAATAAATAAATAAAATAAATAAACCCCCAAATTTAAGCACTCTCATTTTACTAAATTCCTTTTAAACACAAGATTATTTTTTAGCTTTACTGTTCATTGCAATAAAATAGTGCACAAGTTTAGTGCAACAAACGGCGCCTGCTCCGGTGGCTTCAGTCTCCCCCGCAAACGCTTAGTTGACCGGTCAAGGAGTTCCTTGGTGAAAATGGTATGTGTTGAATAGCCTAGTTTGCAGTACAAGACAATTTTTTTTATCAATTTCTTTCATGTGTTTTCTGTCCATACTTTCAGTTTTGTTGTTTTTTGATATAAATAAATTATTAAAATAAAAAAATAATAGTTAAAAAATCGTAAAAAAACATAGGGGTGTCCATCATCTAATCAATCTCATGTAGCCATTTTGATAGTGATTATTAGTGGCAACTTCAATAACAATATATATATATATATATATATATATATATATATATATATATATGGGGGAAGTCATCCCTGCTGTAACTGCAGGGATGTTACCTGCTGTTGTGGCTTATAAGGAGGGACCTTCAATGCAAAATTAGAAAATGATGAAGGGTGTAAGTGTATAAAAATGTAAGTAGCAAAATTTTTTTGGCCTTACGTACTGCAGATATTTAAGATGTTGTACACTGTCGGGATGATTTCCCCATATGGAAAGGGAAAATCATCCCTATTGTTGTGATGTACTTTGCATTGGAGATTGCAAATTTTGCATTAATGATGAAATCATGCCTGTTGTTGTGATGTACTTTGCGTTGGAGATTGCAAATTTTGCATTACTGGTGACCTAATGCATAAATGATTTGTACCGTTATTCACTTATGCATTAGGTCACCTTTTAGTTAGGTACCTCTGTCTAGATGTGGAGGGGGTGTGTTAACACCTCTTCATGTGTTTTATTTTATTTTTTATTTTTACTTAATGATTGTATTATTAATATTATCATTTTTTTTATTTCAACTTTGTATATCAATTCGTATTAAAAGTACATTTAAATAGAAAAATTACATATTGTACGTATGTTAGATTATGAATGTAAAAAGAGAAAGAGCTATGAGTTCAAGTAAGAAAGTGAAAGTTCAGTCCTTACAGTTTGCCTATTCTTTTTAGATGTCAAAGACCAGAAGCTACGCGAGAATTTTCATTGGATCTCGGTTGTTCTTAACAGCGATGGCTATTCATTTAAGTGTTCGGGTTGCAACCCTAGACCTTCAACAGGGTGGAAATTCTCGTATTACTTATGTACACGTTCATGCGGCTCGGATGAGTATTCTTGTTTATCGCTACGGCTATAAACACGTTATTGTTCCTATTAACAAAACATCCCCTTTTTCTTAGCTCTTTCAAAAACGGTATATAAATGGGTTTCTTTTTCTATGTTGTTTACCTTAGCTACTAGGGGGTTTCGGTAGATTATGAGTGTAAAACATGATGAGATACTAATTTAGTTAATCATTTTGAAAAGTTCAATCTAAACACCGTCACATTTATTTTCTTTTTGTCAAATAAACATGAGTTTGTTGGTTTGGTCTTAAATACTTCTAACTTTTAATTGACTATATTACAATTTCTTTTTATGTTTAATAAAGTTGTTTATTTCTCGCGCGAATGCAATTGTTTATATTTAATGTGTAAAAACTGATATTTCCACATATTCAAACCTTTTTACAAAAACAAACAGGTTTATTTGATTCTGATTCAGATTTAGATTTGTCGACCACTTATTCAGATTAAGATGGAATCAGATTTAGACTTTTCAACCATATAACGAATCAGATTCAGACCTAGAGTCTCTTAAGAAACAAACAGCACAAGAATTTTGTAAATTAAATTAAGGCATAACCGGTCTACAAAAGCAATACAAGTAAATTAATTGGAGCACGGTTTCCTAGGGCACTACATGTAATTTAGGTCATCTATAGTAGATTAAGTATTTTTTTTACACGATGACATGACTTGGCGTGTAAGGGTTTGGATGAGTTTGATCTTGGCCATACACCTGTAGCTGGTGTACATCAAGTATAGTTTTTCACGACCACCATGGGTATATTTGTAAAAGCTTCAAAAGTTGGGCTCTGGAAGACACACACATGTGTGTATGGGTATATATACAAGTAATTTTCGGATTTTAGACTATTTATTTGTGCACATCAATATTTATTCTTCAAACACATCTCTCTCTCGCCAAAAGTAGTAATCTTTAGTGTCAAATGGATCACAAGCTCAAAAGAAAATGGGAAAGTTCTAACCAAATTTATCATAAAGATTATGCGTGTAATGGTATTTCTTGGTGTCAAACAAACGTTATGTACAACTTTTCCAACAATGAGTTTGGCAATGCACAAGCTCTTGGTGGACACATGAATGTTCACAGAAGATATGGAGCAAGCCTAGTCTCATCATCACATTATCTTCATCAAACCCCGATCCCGAACCCTAACACTAACCTTAACCCTAATTTCGCATCCCCACCATCATCGTTATTTTTCTTACCCCAAAAAACCTTCCATGTTTCTCGTGTTCCTCTACCTTCACCATCTTCAACAACAAATGTTAATGGAGGTAATTATAGGTTTGATAAAGATAATTGGTACGATGGTAGTCCTTTGTGTCAAAGAAACTGTATCTCCTGCTTTCTTAAGGAATTTACGTATGCAAAAGCTGCTCCTTGGCAGCTGAATACTGACAGAAGTCATAGAGCAACACTAGGACTTCCTTCACCTTGTGATCAACCCCCAAGCCCGAACCTGAACCCTTTCACTAACCTCAACCCTAATGTAGCTTATTATATCAGTAATGATGGTCAAACCAGAGATTGGAAAAAGAGACAGTGTCTTAGCAAGGTTGAACGGGATATTCCTAATGATGCAAAAGTTGAAATTGAGTAGGACTTGGAACTTCGACTCGGACGATCTAAAGCACAACATCAGAGTTGTAATGGAGTCGTTTCTGGCGTCTGAAGTCAAGACAGGAACATTTTCAGAGTTGTGCAGCATCAACATCAGTTTAGAGCTTCGGTGTGATATACTGTGATGGTTCCTATTTGGTGTTGTCCTTGCATACTTATATATATTGTATATGTTCTATCCAGTTATTGGTCTGGTGAGTGTTCATCTTTGGCATTTTAGCCTAGTTGGTTTTGGCCAATTTGTCTGGATATAGTTTATGTGGTCCCAATTGGTCTATTTCGTGCAGTGTCCTTGGGTTCAACATGTTGTTCTGTTTCCTGGGGTCTCATCTTGTTTCCAGGGGTCTCATCTTGTTTCCAGGGTCCAAGCTTCCTTAATTACCTTGATTAGGGGAGTTTGGATGCCTTTGTTTGTAATGTTTTGTTTTTGTTAATGTATTGCTTGCCTTTCTAATATATATATATATATATATATATATATATATATATATATATATATATATATATATATATATATATATATATATATATATATATGTGTGTGTGTGTGTAGATGTAAAATCTTGTCTGTTAATTGGGATGTTTGGATTGATAATCCTCTAGAAGCATGTATAGACTACTCGTACTAGTTAAACCTTTTGTATCTAGCTCCTTGCTTGCTTCTTTCTCTTTTAATAATATTCGCAGTAAAAATAAAACTACTACATATTTGTCTATGTAGTTTAAGATACAAATGTTTGTTGACCATGGAAATTGATGGATGAAACAAAATTAAATGTTAGCTTTCTGAATTATGCTGCAAATGAATCTTTTGAATGATTGAATCTTCACTACCTGGCCTTATCACTTTCTTTAAAGTTTCTAATGCCACGTGATTATTTCAACTGAATTACTAGCTTACAACTTTTTCAGATTACCATGAGAAAGTATGTCTCTGTTGACGACTTGCTAATTGACCATGAAAAATTATGTTGCATACGAAAAATGTATTGTTGGTGATTTTTGTGTAATCAAATATTTTGTGTAATGGTGATTTACCAGAGACCAAATGGTGGGATAGCTCAGTTGGCCACCAAGGGTGATCTTGGGGAGGTTGGTACCACATGCGAGAGAGGTCTCGAGTTCGAGTATCTCCTTGGGGGTTTTCCTTCAAGATGGGAATCTGGGGGGTTCTGCCCCATAGAATTATTCGAGGCTTGCAGAGACTACCTTCTGGGTAAGCATGGTGGATTGTTGAATCGAATACCTAACTTAGTAACTGTATTAACTCGCCGTTAAAAAATATGGATTTTAAGTTAAGTTATATATACAAGCTTGGAGTTGCGGAGTGCACACTTGTATAGACTAATTAACGTGAATTCGGATACAATGAATGGTAAAGTTTTTGACAGAAAATTCCTCTCACTATACTTACAAGATAGTTTCATTTTAGCTAATATTAGAATCTTAGCTAGAATAGTTTCATTTTTTTCAAGACTTTTGACTAACTAACTGACCGACTTTACGCTATTGACAGACTTCCGGCGTAGTAATGATTATTTTTGTTTGGTTGGAGTGCAATTAATTTAGAAAAACGTGTATATACTTACATATATACCGATGTAATCTTTGATTCCACCAAAACCAGTATTTGCAATTAATGTCTCTCTCTTTTTTCTTTTTCTTTTTTAACTTATTTGTAATTAATGTCAATACAAAATAAATACTGTATCCATTTCCTGCAAACAGATATGCAATAGATCGACTAAAAATGAACGTCTTTGACGCTGTCATCTAAAATAATTACACAAAAACCTAGAAAACATGTACACGTTGGGAAATTATTATCAGTTAAAACAAAATGTCGCCCAAAGAATATGCATAAGGTCGAGCAAAGAGGATCCATAACGTGTTGTGTATGTAAACCCAAAATGTTTTTATTGTTTATCTTTTATATAAGAAATGAATTACATCATTTCGGAGTTTTTTTTTGACAAAACAATCTTAGTAGAAAAATACTTTGACCAATAGGAAAGCTCGATTTTGACACATAGACGAAATCGAGCAATATGATTGGCCAATAAAAAGTCAAAATTGAAATTGATTTTTATCAAACTTTAATAAATTTTGTGGAGAATTTGATTAAGAAAAAAAAAACACATAAAAATATAGGTGTCAAATTTATGAAAATAAAAGCTTAAAAAAAGATGAGGTAATTAATACTCCGTAAAACATTAGTGGTTGAATTTTAAATATATTATATGGAGTTAAGTGTAAAATTATAAATCTCCATGTTTTTTGATAACTTTAGATAATAAACAAATAACCCCTTACACTTTATACCCCTACACTTTATAATATGAACTTTGTTTACAATCACATGGCTATTAGTATTGGTTTGAGACTTCCATCTATTAAACTTAAATTTTTTTTATAAATGTACTAGTTATAATACCCGTGCACGCACGGGGTTTTGATATAAAACTTTTATCATGTATTTAATACCGAATATATTGTCTTAAAATGTATTGAACTTTACATTTATTCATTTAGTATAACACATGGAACTTTCTAAAGACTTGATACAAAATTATTACGATCCACTGCTTATGAATCTTCTATTTTCACCCTCGTCTCTTCCTTTTTTTACACATTAGTTGTTTTTATTGATGTAAACAAATAGCATAACACGATTTGCATTTTGATGATACCATTACAAAATGTACATATTATTTGATTGTAACTTTTTTAAACTCGTGCTGTCCCTTTGATGATCTCTCTGTCAATTATTTGTTAGTCTGTTAAAGTTGTTATGTTTTGGTTCTTGTATAACTAATAGTTTTAGAAATAAGTTTTTTACTAAAAGGAATTGCATGCATCGTATCATGTATGTACTTTTTTTTAGGATGCTAAACCATTACAGAAGCTTGTTCCAACCAACGCCGAGTTGAACTGTCCTTGGTATATTCGTAGTATCGAATATATCAACGGAGTACGTTTGCAACTTGTGGAAGCAAGAGATCAGTTGGATTATAAAGAGCAAAATACACTCGATATTGATGTCTATGGAAAAGAACGCTCTGAAAATGTTCAAGCAGAAGAAAATTGTGGTGTGCTTGGTGAAACTTCAACGTCGAATGATTTCCCAGATTTGAGATATGATGACGTGGTTGGACAGCAGTCAAAGAAACATGAGATTGCGAATGAAAATCAGGAATTTGTGAAGGACGATGTTCCGGAACCCATAAAATATGATACTTCTGTCAACATTGTTGTGTGTCCTGACAAAGAAGTTGAGTTACCAAGCTTCAACAAAGAATCAATTGAAGATGAGGTTCATTCGATTAAGGCGAAGGATGGAACAATTGAAAAAGGTGTTGGAGATGTTGATGTAAAACACCTATTAGATGAGATATCCATCTTAAATACATGTTTTCAATTGGATACCGTTGATGTACGAACACCATTGTAGATGATCCGTCTATGGATGAGGCGGATATAGCAGTAGAAAAAGTTAAGGAGGGGGTTGAAAAGTTAGGGTCTGTTTGGTTTGTAGATGGGTTTAGGATTAAAATTTGGATGTGTATTTGAATTTAGATTATGATTTGGATTTGGATTTGAGTTAGGAGAGAGAAAGTATATTATAAAATATGTAAATTAATAGTAAATAATAAAATATAATAGAGTGGGTCCCTAATTTTGTGAAAATAGAAAATAAAAAGAACAAAAAGACAATAAATGAAAATAAAACGAGCCGGGGCACCCGCGCGTTGCGGCGGAAATGTTGTGTTTAATCCAAACTCGAAATAGAACGGTCAATTACTTTTATTATTTTTATCATTTTTAATTTTTTTAGCGACTAAATTTGAAAAAGATAGCCAACGGAGGACTAACGGTGCAATTTATAGCTAACGTGAGGGACTAAAAGCGTAAAATCCTTAGCTACAGTACACGCACTATTCCAAACTGACTTTTACTATAGCAGCCACTGTTTGGCACTGTAGAAACACATTTAGCACATCAGCGGACCTTTTAAAGGCCCACCTCCCTCCAAAATAAATGTTCCAACTTCCTCCACTGGACTGTGAAGAGTGCAGAAGAACGGTGTGAAAAGGCTAAAACACCATGCCATCTCTGCATATTAGTTAAGCTGTTGTTGAGTCATAGAACTTGAGTTGTTCGATATATATCAATATATATACGAGATTATTTGCACATAGTGATACTATTTGCCAGGGTGTTTGTTTAAGCTTATATTTGGGCTTATTAGCTTATTTGATTTCGGCTTATATTTTATAAGCTTCAATTTTCCAGTTTATTTAATTTGGAGTCTTGTGGGCTTATATAAATTTATTATGATATACGAGTAATAAACTTATACAAGCCCAAAATATCCTCTCAAAACACTAGAACACTAGATAGCATAATAGCATTTGTACGACTTGAGCCAGCAGGTTTCAACCGCGACAGTGACAAAAACACTAGCATCTGCAATGGGACATTTTACACAAAGCTTTTAACTGTTTGATAAAGCTTTCCAAAAGCTTTTTACCATTACATAGGCAGACTTTTTAAAAGGTTTTTGTCTTGATGAATTTATGCTAACTTTTGCAAATGAAAAGCTATTCCTTGAAAGACTTGGATGGTGAAAAGCTATTCCTAAAGAGGAAGACGATCTTATGAAAGGGATCCAAAAAAACAAGATCTTATTAAACAGTCCTGGTTTGTTTTTTGTTAATGGAAGATGATCGGATTTGGTTTGGTTAAAGGTTAAAGGTTAAAGGTTAGAGAGAGAGAGAGAGCGCAATATGATAGTTTGATTTTGTTAATTTGTTTTCCACATAAGGTGTAGATAGGCGGTAACACCCTGACCTCGGGTGCGTTTTGGCACCAGCCATTGTCACCCCACAAGGAATAGCTTTGGCAACTCGCCTGGCCTAGGGGCACCAACTGGAGTGAGCACGAGCCAAGACTCGGACCTTAGAGTTCTTATTTCACAAAGACTTGGACCGGACCGACAAGAATGAGGACCGAATTATCCAAAAAACCAAGACCGAGGACCGGATCGAATGTGGTCGGTCCATCCGGTCCGTTCAAATCGTTTGCTCAGCCCTATGATTTTGTTAATTTGCTTTCCTACTTTGTTACCACATGCGAGAAGTCTCGAGTTCGAGTCTCTCCGTGGGGGTTTTCCTTCAAGGTGGAAATTTGTGGGGTTATGTCCCGTAGATGCGTCGATTTGAGGCTGGCAGGGACTACCTTCTCTTCTAGGTATATGTAGTGTGGAATCGAATCACTAATTATTACTCGAGGCATGCAGGGTCTACCTTGTGGAATCGAATAACTAACTTAGTAGCTGTACTAACTCGCCATTCAAAAAAAAAGTTTTTTCCTCCAAAGACGGGATCTATTACACAAAAACCAAGGAAGTTGTACAGGTTCATCAAATAACCTTTAACCAGCTGCAATTCGCACAAATTTCACGACATCGTTCGAACGAATAATTGCCCGACATTTACATGCTGTCTAGGTTAGTGTGTACATTTGAATTAAAATAAAATACATGTTATGCAATAAACAGTTACATAATGTATTTGTTCTTTGTTGGTATTTTTGTATTTTCGTGATGTTGTATCCAATTAAGTTTTGTCATTTATTGAATGTATGGATGTAATGCAATATCCCCTATGTTATTTAAAGATGATAGTAATTTTGTTAGAGAAAATTGAAGATGATAATTGAAACTAATTAAAATTAATTTTTGTCAAATATTCTGTTTTTATTTATATTTCTTTTATTATTTTTTTCTTCTTCTTTTTTTTTTAACTCTATAATATAATTTGCGAAGCAATATGTTGATTCGTCATAAATTTACATCTATTGGATTTAAAAAAAATTATTAATGTAATTTAAACATGTCTTAATCAAATGTCTTTGTTTAAAACGTAGTTTCACATTAATTTTAAAAAATAATGAGAAAATTTATACTTCATCATATTAAATTATCATTTTCTTAAAAATAGTAAATAACTTTTTGCATTTAAATTAATTTAATATGTACGACAACCTTATCCTTTAGCGATATAAATATCACCGTTCCCGTTAAAAATAAACACACTATTTTAATGAAAAATCTTCATTTAAATTTCAAATTCGTATCGTTATTTTTTAAAATGCCTTTTTGGTTGATTATTCATGACTAGCAGGGTACCCGCGCGTTGCAGCGGCGAGTACCCTGACATAAAATTTTTCAATGGAATTAATAAAAATGTCACGAGATGTTCTACCAAAAAGCTGAGTCTTTACAGTAACAATATCGTAGTATCACATCAGATATATGATATTGTTATTGTTAATTCATTATTATCATAATAAGTATGTGAAATTCAGTATAAGAAAATCTTCCTAATAAATTTATATTTCTGATATTGTTAATGTTAATATCATAGTAACATTAACATTAATATTATCTGATATTGTTACTATTAATATCAGATTAAGATTTGAGTTTAGTAACAGTTAAATAATATGTTACTGTTAATATCATAGTTTCAGAATAAAATTTAGAATAAGATCTGAGTTTAGTAACATTAAGAATATCACTGTTAATATCATTCTAATAGTAACAGCGAGCGGGGCACCCGCGCGTTGCTGCGTGAATGTTGTGTTTAATTTAAACTCGGAATAAAACGATCGTAAAAATGTTATATTTAATGTTACTAACGGTGCGATCACATTATGAAAATTTAATATCATAATAACATATAATATCAGAATAACTATTAAGTTAACACTTCAGTATACTAAACATATGAGTTTATTAATATTATCATATATGATATTACTGTTAGTATGATGTTATTGCTATTGTTATTGTTAATATCATAGTAACACATAACAACTTGGAGATAAATGTAGTATCAGAAAAAAAGCAGAGTCTATTTACAGTAACAATATCGTAGTATCACATCAGATATATGATATTGTTACTGTTAATTCATTATTATCAGAATAAGTATGTGAAATTCAGTATAAGAAAATCTTCCTAATAAATTTATATTTCTTATATTATTAATGTTAATATCAATGTAACATTAACAATAACATTATCTAATATTGTTACTGTTAATATCAGATTAAGATTTGAGTTTAGTGACAGTTAAATAATATGTTACTGTTAATATCATAGTAACAGAATAAAATTTAGAATAAGATATGAGTTTTGTAATATTAAGAATATCACTGTTAATATCATTCTAATAGTAACAACGAGTGGGGCACCCGCGCGTTGCTGCGTGAATGTTGTGTTTAATTTTGACTCGGAATAAAACGATTGTAAAAAAATTTATTTTTGTTATTAAGGATTAAATTTGCAAAATATTGGTAACGGGGGACTAACGGTGCGATTTATATATAACCTGAGGGACCATTTTTGTAAATTCCTTAGTAACAGTACATATCACTATTCTTAAGCAAATGATTTTTAGTATATATAATAATATCATAACTTTTTTAACAATTCGTCAATATCAGAATAAATAATTGAAATGCAGAATAAGAAAACTTTCCTTATAAATGTCTAATTATGATATTGTAAATGTTAATATCATAGTAACAATGCATAAGATTAACACATAACAATTCAAAAATTAGAATTAAATTTAGAATAAGATTTAGTTTACTATAAGTAAGAATATCACAATAACTGAACAATATATGATATTGTTACTCTTAATATCATAGTAACACTTAACATTGTTGTATTAGAAATGAATCACAAAGGATTCAATAGATGATACAATTGAAGGATGCAAGATGACATCCTAGAGTACAATAACTTGAGAGCAAACACAAAAGTTGTTACCTCTCGCACATGAAATTGGTGCTAATTTGCTATTGATACACTCTGAAACTACAAACTAAAAATGAACATTTTGGGGGTAGCTTGAAAGTGGAGAAGTATGGTTGAAACTATAGAGCTAATGTGAATACTTTGGAGTAGAGATGACCACCCCATTTGTAATGATGAACAAAATAAAGTGAGGAGCTGCAAACTATTGTTGTCCAATAAGCCACCACTAACTAAAACTTAACTTTGTACCCAAGAGGAATAATAATTAATAAAAACGTTCTTGTGTTATATAAAAAGTTGGAGACACTTGAAGAAGATGTTCCAGGCTATTTTTAGGATTTTTAGTTTAAGATAAATACCAAGTCTTAAATCCTCCATTCCTCTATAACCACCACCATTCCTACCTGCCGACCTCGTCCCAACCGTCGACCTCATTCCCACCGAATCGCTTCATCCATTTCTCTTTATTTTCACATTCATGTAAATTAAAGCTTCAACTCTCTTTAATGGTGGAAGAATAGACTTAAAAAGATCATGAAGAAGATGGTCAGATCTATTAATTAAAGCTTAAACTCTCTTTATTTAAGAAAACTTTTTAGAGATTTAAAAAAAAATAAAAAAAATAAATAAATATAAAAAAAGTTGAAGAAGAAGAAGAAGAAGAAGATTGCTTAGATAAAAAAGAAGATGTTCAAATCACATGTGCAAAGGGTGTTTTGATGTGAAAAGATTATTTTGATAATTCATTAAGCATAAGAAAAAAAGAAACACAACTCTGTGATATACAGTATTAGGTTAGTAAATAGTAACTATGTCAGGAAAAAGGAAAATGATCCCCACTAGGCCAGGAGAGTTGTTGGAGTTATTCCTTGTGGGGTGGACAATGGCTGATTGGCTAGTGCCAAAAGGCACCTACGGGTTAGGGTGTTCCCGCCAATCTACACCTTGTGGAATTGGACCTTATGAATGGGCCAATTAAATATCAAACTTGAAAATAAACATTTACATAAGAAAATACTCCATGGTACTGGAACCGTCTCGAAAGAACCGAGAAACAAAAATATGGAAAAAGTGGAACCAAGAACCATCCGAAGTTCTTTGGTACGGTTCTGGTACGGGAATTTTCGGTAATTACCACAAGAACCGGGCGCGTTTAGTAGTGGAAAAGTTTTCATAGTTTTCATTTTTCAGTTTTCTGGAGAATGGGGGAGCTATTCTTTATCTAGAGAACATGTGAAAACGTATTTAGATGGATTTTTCTAAATGGAAAACCTATGGAGTACTCATAAAGGGATTTTTCCAAAGAAAACTTTTGGAAAAAACTCAATTTGAACGCGTTTTCTATTCGTTGTAGATCATTCGTAAAGACATCCAATTGCAACCATGTTATAACTTCAGAGCATTTAAAAAAAAAATCATGAAAAGTATGCAGTATTAATTGTAAACGTTAACTATGTTTTTTCAACAGTTAGAGGCTTTTAACATGATTCTTTTGCTATTTTATACCCGAGTTCTAAATAGTGGAGTAACACATAAGTGTTTGAAATTTATAATATTAACTGTAAGAAAAAACAAAAGATATCTATTGGGAATATCCGAAAAATGTGGTGGAATGGATATCTATTGGCTAGGGGAGGTCTCAAGTTCGAGTCCCACCCTAGACTTTTACCCCTTCAGGCGGAATAGAAGGAAGTAGCATACTGCCCAATTGGATGTCACTGCTACCTGAACAACTAACAAGCCGTTAAAACAAAATAAAAAAATGTCTTTATAATTAGAGAATTATTACAGGTTTTCTGAATTACCGATTTTAGAGCGGCAATCGGCTTCTTTTTCATTTTCATTCGCATATTATTATCTTTTGCCGATTCTGTCGCAACCTCTATCTCACTGAGTGGTTTTGCATCCACTTCCTGCTCGTCCGGAATATCATCTACAGCTTCCGAATCCAGAATAGGTGTACAAATATGACTTTAAAACCAATCTATTTTAACAAATGACTATTGATGAATGTTTTAGAGATACAAGAACACGCAGTTTTAAATTAACTTTCTAAACAATAATTTATGGCATTAAATTAAAATAATATTACGTTAGAAGCGAGCACTGAAGCGATTATGGCATTGGTAGTCCTGTGCCAGTTATCCTCGACTTGCTTATCCTGGGAGCATGTACATCTATCGTAAGGAACAGAAATTCATTTCATACCATCAACTGCCGATCCTTCCTTCCCCCTTTCATCCAACTTTCTTTTCTTCAAAATCTCCTCATACTCGAACATGGGATGACACTCCATACCAGCAACCAACGATCTTTCCTATTCCCTTTCTTCCAACTTTCTTTTCTTCAAAATCTCCTCATACTTAATCATGGGATTAAACTCAGTCATATCGTCTTGATCAACAATACCAAGTAAAAATTTAATCCGTGTTAATTCATTCTAGATTCTACCCAAATCATCGAGGATAAGTTTGGCATGCCTGCTTTTCTTTTTTGATACACATTTCTCTATTTCAATATATCACTGGTACCGAATACACTTAGTTTGAGAGGAGTGTAAACTTTGAAATTCATATAACCTTTTTTGTGAATGATTACACGAATGGGATTTTTCCAGGATCAGATGTCAACTGACGTTATTTTTGCAGGATTGTATCTACAATTTGGATTCACCATTCTCAAATACTATTCATACAACACCTTTTTGTTGAGGTACTTGAAATTAAGATGTTTCAGTTCTTCATCTTCATCACTTGCTGAAGATCATGTATCCTCAATTGCATTCTTTTCAAATATTCTAAAATCCTCAGCAACAGAAGCATTTTCTTCTTCTTTTCGTCTATCGATCACATCTGCAAAAGCCTTTTGTTCTTCAATATATGTAATCACAACATCACCCGCTGCTGTCGACTCTTTAAAGATTTCTACAGGTTCCTTCATAGAATTTGGTTCATAGGTTGTCGGAACGACAGTAACCTTCTCAGAAGAATGCAATGCGGTTGATGGTCTCGGCTGCTCTTCTATACACACCGTTGCATAGTCATCAACAGCACTATGTTGAAGAACATTAGCTGCGTTTGAAGCTGAATGTACTGGATTTGATGGTTCCGGCTGCTCGTCTATACGCACCTTTGCATCCTCACCAACATTCACAGATTGAACAACATCAGTTGCATTTGAAGGTTCTTCTATGTCATTTGGAAAATTTGATGCCAATAAAAATAAGTTCATTTATTTAATACTTCAGTTATATAAGGATATTTATGAATGATACACAAATTTATAAAATCAGACACACCTTTGCCGCAGCATCATTATGCTTCATTAATACTGGTTCCTTCATAGAATTTGGTTCACAGGTTGTCGGAACGACAGTAACTTTATCAGAAGAATGCACCGCGATTGATGGTCTCGGCTGCTCGTCCATATACACTGTAGCATAGTCATCAACAACACTATGTTGAAAAACATCAGCTGCCTTTGAAGGTGAATGTACATCATTTGATGGTTCCGGCTGCTCGTCTATATACACCTTTGCATCCTCATCAACATCCATAGAATGAACAACATCAGCTGCATTTGAGGGTTCTTCCATGTCATTTGGAACATTTGATGCCTATAAAAATAAGTTCGTTTATTTGATACTTTAGTTATATAAGAATATGAATGATACACAAATTTATAAAATCAGAAACACCTTTGTAGCAGCATCATTATGCTTCATTAATACTGGTTCCTTCATTGAATTTGGTTCACAGGTTGTCGGAATGACAGTAAATTTCTCAGAAGAATGCACTGCGGTTGATGGTCTTGGCTGCTTGTCCATACACACTGTAGCATAGTCATCAACAACACTATGTCGAAGAACATCAGATGCGTTTGAAGGTGAATTACCGCATTTGAGGGTTCCGGCTGCTCGTCTATACACACCTTTGCATCCTCATCAACATCCATAGATTGAACAACATCAGCTGTGTTTGAAGGTTCTTCCATGTCATTTGAAACATTTGATGCCTATAAAAATAAGTTCGTTTATTTAATACTTCAGTTATAGAATATCAATGATACACAAATTTATAAAATCGGATACACCTTTGCAGCAACATCATTATGCTTCATTAAATAAGCAACTTGCTTCTGTAGTGTGACTACATAACTTGATAGCTTAAAAACCATTTTTTTCAAGCCGTAACTCAGTCATGCTCGGTATGTTTTCTTCAATAGCTACCTCTCCACTCTATTTCCCTGTATCAATATATGCGTCTCCTATATACAAATCTGCACCTCCCACTCGTTCAGATTACGAGTTATCGACTTGTAGAGATGGTGACGGATCATTATAAAACTCACAAAGTCTTCTCCACCATGCATGTTTCACCTCTTCGCTGGTCGCAGTCAGTTTACGTATTGGATTTGAATCCTAACCAAGTAAAAAAATGGAATGTGGTCGTATTAGAAACACATAAAAAAGAAGACTATTCGGAAATAGTAATATATAACTGTTATGAATCCTAACCAGAAGAAAAGATATTAAATTAATAAATAATGATACTAATGATGATGATGATGATGATGAAGATGATGATGATGATGTATGAACCATTGGAGCTTTAGTTCAATGGGTGGAGCACTTGTGCACGAGTCAATAGACCCGGGTTCAAGTCCCACTCTTGTCCTAAAGTTCTCAATGGTACCATCCTCCCACTGCAAATGCTTAGATTGACTGGTCAAGGTGTGGCCTATTGGAGAAAATGGCTAGGATTCAATTTCCGGAGGTGGGGTCCTTGATGGAGGGTCCGATTGGCAGCCTTAGGATACATGGGACCAGGGTGATCCCACCATTCTTCACCTTTTGGAGATAATGATGATAATAATAATGATAATGATGATGATAATAATAAACAGTTCGTGGTCGTATTATAAACACATACAAGGACATAAAAGATGTGTTCATATTTAATTTCATATGGTGTCAGTTGTTTATAACTTCCCATGCAGTTCGGCGTAGTCAGTTTTACGAAACCGATTACTATCACTCCACGCAAGACACCTTGGTAACACACTGGCATCTTTGACCCACCAACGATCACTATTCGGAAACGTCTCCAAAATCCAAACCTGTTAATTTCTTCAGTTAGCCAAGCAACTAATTAGCAAATATGTATGAAACATAAAATACTAGCCTTAAGGGCCCAAGAAAATCCATTTATGGTGTATACTGCCTTGCTTCTAGGGTCAGATCGTAGTTTCAAAATGTATGACTTTCTATGATCTGCAACCAGATTGACCATCCTCTCATAAAATTCTTTCCAAAAGTATTCACCCCAAGGAAATTTGTTCCATGCTGCAAGATCCTCTGCTAACATCATAATTGGCTTGCCCACAACATGTCTTGGCTCTCGGCCCATAAAAATGTTTTCTAACATTATCAACAAACAAACCCGAACTGCGTCCTCATCAGTGAGTTTTTTCCACTTGTCTTCCTCCGTAAGGAACGATTGGAGTTCAGAGCCTTTGACATTATAGGATACACCTTCCGTTTTTTTTATCTTCTTTTGGGGGGCTTTTTCCGGAAATAGACGTCGAACTAAAGGAGGAATGTTGCGCTTATTTACTTCTGGAAAAACAACTTTTCCGGCAGAGAATGATCACTGATATCAAAACTCAGTCCTTCCAAGCTCTAGAGTATGATCACTGATATCAAACTTGAGAGTCGATTATATAATCGCAGAATCAGCGTACCGCTGATGTTGAAGAACGTAATTCAAGAGATGGTTATCATGGTATGAGGATATAAGGTTTATCCACTTTGAAAATACAGTTTGGTCAAACAACTTAAGTCTATTATGTGTCTCAGCCAAACGATCTCTAATAGAGTGAAGCAGAGGTGTTGTGGACCTTACCGTTACTTTGGCATCATAGACCTGTATTAACAAATAAACAATACACATTATTAATCGGAAGTTATATTTAACTAACATTAATTTGTACAATAAAACAAGAACATTAAATTTAACAAATCCGAATACCATTTCATCTATTAAAAAACAACCCCCAATTCAATTATTCCTAGATATATTAAACAAAAGAACCCTAGATCTTCCTATCATCTATTAAAAAAGAAACCCCTAAATCAATAATTTATCAAAATAAACCCTAGATCAATTAAGTGAAACAATGCATGCATTTACAAGCAATATAATCGTCAAAGAGTACATTTGGAAAATTGTCAAGATAACCACTGGGGCTTTGGTCCAGTGGGTGGGGATTTAATTCTTGAGTCAATTGACTCGGGTTCGAATCCCATACCTGGCACTTTGCTCTCAGATAGGTACCCTACCTCCGCAAAAACCTATGGGCTCACTGGAGAGACTTTGAAGATAAGAGCTCAAGAGTCCGAGAGTCTCGGCTCACACCAGTTGGTGCCCTACTAGGCCAGGAGAGTTGCCTAGAGTTATTACTTGTGGGGTGGACAATGGCTGGTGCCAAAAGGCACCCGGGGTCAGGGTGTCCCCGCCAATCTACACCTTTTGTGGATAATGGGAACAGTGAACGCACCTTAATCGAATCTTCTGTAGACATTGCCAGAACACAAGCTGAGTATGTTTGGGTGTGTTTATGAGCAATGCATCAAGTCTTATAATTACTTGAGCCATCAAGAGAAACCTTTTAAACTCGTGTATACATGGTTATTTGTGAACATTGGTTAAGATGTGGTTAAGCCACATAGATTATTTTATTGCGTAATTATAGCATTTCAATACAGATCGGTCAAAAAGAAAGTAAGCCATGAGTCTCTCAAACTAACGCATTCAGTCGAACACAAAAAATAGTAGTTTTTTTTAGTTTTTTTTTTTTTTTTTTTTTTTTTTTTTTTAATTTACTTTTCTGAGGAAATTATGTCTTTATCGAAAAAAGACAAAATGGTGAAACAAAAGTAAGTTGTAAGTCGCTCAAAATGAAGAGTTAAAGTTGTGATGCCTTGGTTATGGTAGATTAGGAGTAGTTGTGTTTGGTGGTAAATTTAAAGTTGTACTAAATACTACGTAGTAATCTTGTAATAGGATATGTCATTTCTCCTAGTAATAAATATGATAAGATATGTCATTTCTCCTAGTAATAAATATGGGTAGTATTTATTACTACGTTTGATTTATTTATAGTAAAAAAAATATAAAACTGAAAGTAAGGAACATAAAATATATAGTGTGATAAGTCAAAAGTATTACTATAAACTAACATAAAATACGGAAGTTACGGAACAAAAACTACGTTTTATTTTATTTTATTTATTTTTTATTATTATTTTTTTGAACGGCATGTTTTACTGTTGGGGAGGGGGTGGGGTTGTTCCAGGACAAAATCGGGTGGGCCAATGAATCATTTTAATGAATAGCTGGGACTTGTCATGCAGGAAGATACTTATGAATGTGGGTGGCACACTCTCAAAATTAATTAACAAACTCGAATGTATGCATTAGACAGTTGTACTTTAAGTATAACCTTTTTTATGTGCTTGTACAGTGGTGTGTTTCACTAAATTTTGAGCGTGTGACAATCACTGCCATTAGTTTAAGTACCTAATTATGGACAAAAGAGTCAAAAAGACCACATAAGTGGGTAATTATGTGTCAATGAATCATTTCAATGAATGAATAACTGGGTCTTGTCATTTAGGAAGATACTTCTGAATGTGGGTGGCACACTCTCAAAATTAATTAGCACACTCGACTGTATGCATTACACAGTTGTACTTTAAGTATAACCTGTTTTAAGTGCTTGTATAGTGGTGTGTCTCACTAAATTTTGAGCGTGTGCCAATCACTTCCATTAGTTTATGCACCTATTTATGGACAAAAGAGTCAAAAAGACCACATAAGTGGGTAATTATATATTATATATACGTAGTATACACTAAAGGATAAAAGGTTACTGTAGCAAACAATGTAGCTGATACAGTTGTTTCTACAGTAAACATGCTTTTTTGACACTTTTAGCCCCTGACGTTATAGATCAATTGCAAAGTTAGTCCTTAATGGTCGTTACCTAAAATTTATGGATTAAATTTGCAACGACCCAATAATTTTAGGGACTAGCGCTATCCCTGCATTACAGACTTCCTTACCAAATTTAAAAAACAGTCCCTGCATTAGCGATAAATTACACCGTTAGTCCCTAAGGACTAACTTTGCAAAATTCCGATAACTTTAGGTGCTTTTATGTAAAAAACTATACTATTTCCAGAAATTATTTATAAAAATAGTACTCGCGGTTATCGATCTTCTGCATAGTTAGTCCCTAAAAAAAATTAAAACCGTTTCGTTTCGAGTTTAGATTAAACACAACATTCCCGCAGCAACGCGCGGGTACCAAACTAGTTATGTGTCTAAAACTCTAAGTACATGGGGAAGGGAAGTGATTGGCACACTCCCAAATTTTAAACTCGACAGTATGTATTAGACAGTTGTACTTTAAGTATAACCTGCTTTAAATGCTTAATGGTAATTATATATATTCTTAAAACCGTGAGGTTCACTGTAGCAACAGTGCTCACGCAATTTTCACATTTTTCAATTTTAGCCCCTGAGTTTAGTGATCAATTGCGAAGTTAGTCCTTAACGACCGTTATCTAACAAACGTAGATTAAATTTTAAACGGAACAGTAATTTCAGGGGATTTTTCTGTACAAATAATAAACAGAAACAACCCCTAAGGTTAACTTTTTTTTCACCGTTAGTCCCTAAGGACTAACTTTGCAAAGAACGCCACGTTAAGGGACTAAAACAGAAAATAATGTTGCTACAGTGCCAAACAGTGGCTGCTACAGTAAAAGTCAGTTTGGAATAGTGCGTGTACTGTAGCTAAAGATTTTACGCTTTTAGTCCCTCACGTTAGCTATAAATTGCACCGTTAGTCCTCCGTTAGCGATCTTTTGCAAATTTAGTCCCTAAAAAAATTAAAAATAATATAAATAATAAAATTAATTGACCGTTCTATTTCAAGTTTGGATTAAACACAACATTCCCACAGCAACGCGCGGGTGCCCCGACTCGTTATGTGACTAATCCCAGAGCGACTACCCTTTTGGATATCCTGGAGTCATCGCGGGTGAACCTCTGTGGCCAATGGGGGATTATTTTTCTCCCCAAGGGAACAACAAAATAGTCAACATGGCATTTCAAGTAACAACAAATATTCATATTCACTTCCAAAAACTAAACATCAAGACGCGTCTAAACTCTAAAGCTACAAGGCACAACATGCTACAACTCAGGAGTTACCCCGTGCCTCAATCCAGAATGAAGGATGAATAAAACGAACATTTGACCTGATAAACTATTCAAGCTTAAAGAAACCGCTATATATACTAGGCACAACATGCTTCAAAACAGGGTCCGGTAGCAATACGTCGTCTACCCCCAAATCCCGATCCACACCGGATTACCCTATGGCTGAATCCAAGCCGAAGCTTGGAAACATAAAACATATGTTGACCAAAATACTAAACTAAGTTAACAAAACACCTAAACCTACAAGGCACAACATGCTTCAACACGGGGCCGGTGGCAGTACGGCATCTACGCCGGTCCACACAGGATTACCCCATGCCTGAATCAAAGCCGTAGCACGGAAACAACGAACAAGCTTACCCGAAACCAACCTAAGTTTGGAAATACACATCTGTAGTTCTGTACAAACATAGATCAACTGTTCGATCATACCTATTACCAATACATACTAACAAAAGACGAGCAAAATATAACCTTCCATGTTTTTACCAAACTACCGAAAGACAAAACTTACCACACATAAGCAAACATAAAAGTGTATCACTCCATCCACGAAACTTGTTTCCTCACAAAGATAACAGCGATCCCACCACCCAGTCATGAACGCTGTCCTCAGCTTCATTTTCCTCATGGTTGGTGAGGGTTAGATTTCAAGAAGATTTGACCACTTTGCCGAACGCCGCAGATTGAATTCATATTGTCTGTCTTTGTGAGTTACAATCACCGAAGCATATTTATGCAATTTGTGCTTTTGGACAAAGTCAGATGGTATAACCTGTTAAAACGTATGAAAAAAGGTATGTTTAGTTAAATATATTTATAGTTAACACGCAAGTAATGTATTATAACACACAAACGATTTGGCCCGTTTTTCAAGTCTTTGGTATAAGCTTTTTGTAAAAAGCCCTATCCTCATCACCGTGCACCATATGCCACCTCCAATGACAAGACCACCCCATTTGTCTAAACCACTCATATTCTGAAATTAACAACAAAGAAATTAGATACAGATAAACCAAATTGATACCCTAATATTATATGTATAATGAAAGCGTTCCTTAACACGTCTGTATTCGTTCCTTATTGTTTGAAGATTAAGGATATGTTCTACTGATGTTCTGATTTGTGAAAGCTAGGGTACTTTAACATTTGTATATATAGTTCCGTAAGTTGTGCTTGAAAAACTTTATATATAGTTCTGTAAGTTGTGGCGTTGCACTCATGTTTTTTATTCATTTGTGTTTGTTAGACTTGAGATTCATAAAAGCTGGAACATTTTTAAGAAACGTGCACACATAGGCGAATCCATCCAACAACTAAACAAGAGATAAAGCCTGGAATTTCTTTAATATCGGAGACAATTATGTAATTAACATGTGGCCATACTTCGTTTGATACAACAAATATTTTCCTCTTAAACAACAGTCTTAGAAGTTTAGAAAATCGAATGGAAGAGGTTAATGATAAAATTATTTGGAAAACTGCAATAAGATTTGATCTGTTGGAATGAAGATAAAAAGCAGGTATTGTTGATTTATTGCGCAAATAAATTTTAAATATATTCCACAAAAGGTGTAGATAGGCGGGAACACCCTGACCCCGGGTGCCTTTGGCACCAACCATTGTCCACCACACAAGGAATAGCTCTGGAAACTCTCCTGGGCCCTGGCCTAGTGGGGCACCAACTGGAGTGAGCATGTGCCAAGACTCGGACCTTAGAGCTCTTATTTCACAAAGTCTATCAAGTGTGCCGATAGGTTTTGCGGAGGTGGGTACTTATCTGAAGCAAATGCTAAGGATGGGACTTGAACCTGGGTCTATTGACTCAAGCACGAGTACCAATCATATGTAGGGCTTAAAACAATACGCAATTTAAGGGGGGGGGGGGGAATAAATAAATAAATAAATCAATAAAAACAAAAACAAAAACAAAAACAAACAAACAAACTGGGTATTTACATCCGTAATTGTGAAGCCTAAATTACAAAATCGCAGTTGCATGCAAATCTTTGTACCAAGATTAGTGCCTAACAATTGTTAATCATACAAACTTTCATGTTATGTTTATAAATGATCTGATATATGTTATCAACAGAAATCAATGACAAAAAGAAGTGTAACTATAGGATACCTGTTAAAAAAAGATCTGATACAAAGATAGGGATGAGATATTGAGAAAGATGAGAGAGGTTTTGGTGTGGATTAAGAAAGAGATAGAAGATTTAAAATGATTACTCGACTTACACCATACCTTCGGTGCAACTATCGACTGATTTTATGTATATTTTTATGGGTTTGTGTGTAATTATTTTAGAATATTTATCAATGTACAGTATTCTTATGTTCCACCAACAAAGATTTGCAATTAATGTCTAACACAAATTAATATCTATTTGCGATATTAGTTTACTACTTTACTTCATGACAATTTTGGATCTCGAGTCTTTTTTTGTAAGCTTGAGCTTGGGTTGTGGTATCATGGTATGTTACACAACCTCGACATCGGCTCGACCTCTGCTTGTTTAGAAAAAATTAAATCTCGCCTCGCGTATCTATTTTAAGCTCGCTAGTAAGTGAGTAATACTTATAAAATATGCTCACTAGCAAGTGTGTTGTACTGTAAATAGTGGGTCAAAAGGGGTGTACTTTTAGTTGGGTAACGGGTACCAATAACATAACCCATTAAAACCGGATTCTTAAATGTTCAATAGATGTGTAAAGCATCAGCAATCGGTAAACTTTTTTATCTTGTTAATCGTTAGCGGTTAGTGACATCCAATTGGGCAATATGCTGACCCTGAACTGCGCCTGTACTTCCTCTTATTCCGCCTGAAGGGGTAAAAGCCTCAGGTGGGACTCGAACTAGAGACCTCCCCTAGCCAAACCTCCCCTCCCCAAGCCCCTAAGGAATCTTGGTGGCCAACTGAGCTAGCCCAATTGGTTCTTCTGTTTATAACGAGAAATTATAAGTTGTTAAAATTTTATTAATAATTATCTTTCCCATTCCTCACTTCCTATTGTATTTTTTTATATATTTGGAATTGAATTTTAGTTTAATTTTTGTATGTACTGTGATACAGAACTTTTGAATATATATATATACTCGAGAATTTAGTTTTTCATATGTACTGTGATATTTAAGTTATTTTTTTTACAGATTCGTATGAATTTCGATATTTATATAAAACTAAATTTTGTCCGTTTTAACCAATGTTTTAAAACCCGGGTTTTTAATCGACCCGGCCGAACCGGTTTTCTGTCATACCATTTATGTTATATTTATATCTTGTTTATCTTTGAAACTGATGAATAATTGATACCATGTTCAAATAAATAGGATGTTGAAGTGATCAGGAAGTCAAAACTTTTGATTGCTACCATTATTTAATTAGGAAGAAACCTTCAAGTATTACAACTGATTTGAATAATCAAGTAACGATTCTCTTGACAATGCTTGAATTGCTTTCTGTTGATAATGTTATACTTATATAGACGTATAGTCTATATTTCATGTACAAAGACAAAAATGATTTTTCCATTAAATCAACCACATTTAAATAACAATAACAAAATGTGTTTGTATTAAAAATATATATTTATAGTTTCCCTCTAAATCTTTTAACTCAAATTAAGTGCACAATATTTCTAGAATAGGCAATACTATAGACTTACCAACCCCTCTTTTTCTTCAATAAACTTGTTACTGAAACTAATAAAATGAAATTTAACACGGTTGTGACTGTGTTCCGACATAAAAAAGGGTCTTTTCTTTTTAAAAACTAAACATAGAGCAACCCGGACGGGTCTAGTGAACCGGTTCGACCCGAATTGACTAAAACCCGCCGGTTCAATCCGGGATATAAACCATCAAAAAACCGGCTATTTCTGGCCCGCTCTTTAGACTGGTTCAACCGGCCGGGTCGAACCAGGTTTTAAAACATTGGTTTTAACAACATTTTTATTTTGGTCAATATAAATTTCATAAGTTGCAGTTAAAATTTAAAAAATAAGTTTTGTCAGTTTAACAATAAAACACCATTAGGCGCAATTGGTCAGGCCCCATTACTTTTTATGAGTTTTTAATTAATAATACACATAGATATGCAATTAGTCTAGTAAGTTTAAAAAAATACTTTAACTTAAAAATTAATTAACTTAATATTAAAGTTTTACAGTTGTTTAAGTTAAAAACATAAAAATTTTATTACTAAATATCAAAGTAGTTTTGTAATAAATATCACAGTTAACTTAAAATTTAATCAGGCAAAATTAACTTTTATTAGGAGTTTTGTATCACAGTTTAATAATAACTATAGACACGCTTGGTGAAACAATAGGGAAAAAAAACTTAATTTAAAAACTGATTAAGATTAAGTTAAAAAAACAGAAAAAAGTACTGTGATATTTTGTACTAAACTTAAGAAAAGGCCATTCGCATTCATCGTAACTTTCTCAATTCCATACGTTTTCCAATTCTTGCGCACAAACCATTCAACAACGGGAAATTAAATGCAAGTCTTTTCCGTATATAATCCCTTTAAAATACCAGTATAAAGAATTCTTCAACCAATCATTTATCTCATGGACCGAAGCAATAGGTAGACCGACGTCATAATCAGCATCATTAGGTACATTGTTGACAAAAATAATGCCTAAAAACATTGTTAACATATTAACAATATCTCTATGTTTTGATAATTACGAACCATAAACTCATTAATCTAAAACTTATGACGGAAACAAGTATTTAGTGTTAAATATTTGTCTTTGCATCCAAATCACTTAAGGTATGTATAAGCAAAGTGTTTATTGCATTTTATGATCAAAGGAAATTGTTCTAATCACTAGAATTTTTATAAAATGTCTTAAACATTCTATATCTTTTACAAAATTACTTTTGGAATTAAAAAAATATTTTTAATTCATTATAAATATATGATTTCAAAATGGCAAATTTTATCCGGAAAAATCTTCCCCACTAAAAGACAAGCAACTCCAACGTTCTGGAGGGGGCGGCCCCCTTAATTCATAAGGCGACCCCCTTATTCATTTAGGGGACCGGCCCCTAATTCAGGGGACTGGCCACGCTCCAGAACAGTATTTTGCTCCCTATAAATACTAGTTCATTCCACAGATTTTTCTCACCTCTTGCACTCCTAAACATTCTGTTCTAGATCTCCATTTTTATTCTCTTAATCCTTTGATCATACATACATAAATCTTTGTTTCAAAGTGATCCATACATTATCCTCTCATGTGCAAGAGAAGAATACTTCAACCCTCCAAGGCAAGCAGTATTACAACTTGTTGTGACCTCCAAATCCAAGTTGTTAGTGCATCATCAAGATTATTTACTCATCTCTTTGTGAAGTTAGTTGTGAATATTTGATTGTAGATAGTTTTGCTAGGAATATAGATAGTGTGATTGGTTAGTAGTTTGGTGTGAAGGAGAAGAGTTAGGAATTAGATTGTTGTGAAGAAGATAGGTGTGAAGTAGATAGTTGTGAAGAAGATTGGTGTGAAGTAGATAGGAGTGAAGTAGTTAGTTGTGAAGTAGATTGGTGTGAAGAAGTTGTGTAGAAGTTGTGATTTAGTTGTGACGAAGTTGTGGTGTGTAAATTGGTGTGTAAGGTTTTCTCCGCCATAAGGGAGCTTGTTGATATAGTGAAGAAAACTCTCGAGTTAGGTGCTCGGGGAGTGGAGTAGGGCAAGGAAGGTGTCCTTGTAGCCGAACCACTATAAATCTCTTGTCTCGCGGTTCGATCATTCCATCTCTCATTTATTTCTTTACTTACATTATCATTGCTATATCGTACTTATTTATAGTTGTTTATATTGTGCAAGACTTGAGATCATATATTATCGAATCTAAATTTTGAAAACAAAGAAAACACTAAAACAATCTTTTGTAACAAATTAAAAAGACGTAAAACTATTCAACCCCCCCTCCCTTCTAGTTTTCCACAATTGGTATTAGGAGCCACGTCTAGCAAGATTTTTAAAATATATTGTATTTTAAAACTTGTAACGATCTATGGAATCTGAAAAATATTTAGAAGGGCAATCTATGCAAAGACCACCACTATTTGAAAGTGATGGATTTTTCTATTGGAAAAATAGATTCGAAACGTATGTGAAATCAAAAGATCTTGATCTTTGACATGTTATTACCGTTGGTGATTTTCCTCCCACTCAACAAAATCCGGAAACTAGAAAGGATGAAATCGTACCTTTTGAAAAACAAAATGATGATTTGAAAAAGAAACTAGTTAAAAATAATGAAGCTAAAATGGTGATTTATAATGCGTTACCACGTAAAGAATATGAAAGAATTTTTATGTGTAAAACCGCCAAAGATATTTGGGAATCACTACTTATTACTCACCAAGGTAATAGCCAAGTCAAAGATAATAAAATAGATCTTCTTCTACAATAATATGAACAATTTACGATTCTTGAAGAGGAATCAATTGATAATGTGTATGCTAAATTTAACACTATTATCACAAGTTTAAAAGTACTTGATGAGACATTTTCTAGTAAAAATTGTGTTAGGAAATTCCTTAGGGCATTGCATCCAAAATGGCGAGCTAAGGTCAAGGAAATTGAAGAATCAAAGAACTTGATGACGTTATCACTCGATGAACTTATTGGCAACTTGAAGGTCCATGAAGAAATTATAAGAAGAGATTCGGAAACGGTCAAAGTCAAGAAAGAACAAATCAAATCCATTGCTCTAAAAGCCAAAAAGGAACCTAGTGACGATGATGACTCAAGTGACGAGAGTGAAGATGAAGAATATCCAATGGCCGTAAGAGAATTCAAGAAATTCTTCAAGAGACGAGGAAGATTCACTAGATCATCACGAGACGAAAGAAAATCGTTCCAAAGAAATAGAAGTGATAACTACGGGAAAAGAAAGTGCTTTAGATGTGGAAGTCCTAATCATCTCATTGGTGAATGTCTAAAGCTGCTGGGTTATGAAAATTAAGGCGCCTTTGTTAGTGGAACATGGAGTGATAGTGACAAAGAAGAAGTGGAAAAACCAAGAGACGAAAAGTGTTTTGTGGCAAAAGCAACCGACGAAATATGTTTAGGAATTGACTTGGAGCCTGACGAATGGATCAAGGATAGCGGATGTTCGAGGCACATGACGGGGAACCGCAAGCTATTTTCTACATATAAGGCATACAATGGAGGTAACGTTATTTTCGGTAGTGACTTACGTGGAAAAATCATTGGCAAAGGTACGATTTCTCAAGACTCACTTACTATTGAAAATGTTGAGCATGTAGATAATTTAACATATAACTTGCTTAGTATAGGCCAAATATGCGATAATAAATGTAGAGTTACCTTTACCGAAGATGATAGCGAAATAGTTAAGAATGGAAAGATTAAAGGTAGACGAATTAGGAAAGGAGGCATATATGTTATGAAACTAGGAAACAAACCTGAAGATAGAATATGCTTAACGACCCTAGATGAAAACTCCACATTGTGGCATAGGAGATTAGGACATGAAAACATGCAACAAATACAATCTTTGGCCTCTAAAGAACTAGTTAGAAACTTGCCTAACCTAAAATATGACAAGCATTTTTGGGATGCATGTAAAATTGGTAAACAAGCTCATGCTAGTCACAAAGCTAAGAATATAGTATCCACTACTAGGTGCCTAGAATTATTACATATGGATCTTTTTGGTCCATCCGCTGTGCGGAGCTATGGAGGAAACAAGTATACCTTAGTAATAGTAGATGACTATTCACGATACACGTGGACTAGGTTTTTAAGTGACAAGACCCAAGCCTTTGAAAAATTCGAAATATTTAGTAAAATGATTCAAAACAAATTAGGATGCACAATAGTAGCCATTAGGACTGACCATGGTAGGGAATTTGACAACGAAGTAAAATTCGGAAAATATTGTGAGTTAAATGGAATATATCACAATTTCTCCGCTCCTCGTACTCCTCAATCAAATGGTGTTGTAGAAAGAAAGAATAGGTCACTACAAGAAATGAGTAGAACAATGTTAAATGAACAATCCATCCCACAAAAGTTTTGGTGTCACGCAGTAGATACATCAACATATATTATTAATAGGGTATCAATTAGGAGAATTCTAGGAAAAACTCCCTATGAGTTACTAAGAGGTAGAAAACCAAACCTGAACTACTTTAGGGTATTTGGAAGTAAATGTTATATTTTAAACACTAAAGATTACCTCACTAAGTTTGATCCAAAATCATACGAAGGAATATTTTTAGGATACTCACAAAATAGTAAAGCATATATAATACTTAACAAACACTCTATGAAAGTAGAAGAATCACAAAATGTAACATTTGATGAAACACCACCACCTCCTAAAACATTACCTTTAGAAGATGATGACTTAGTCAAAGATAAAGCTATTGAGATTAGTAAAAAAAAACCCATAGGAAATGATAATGAAAACATCAACTTAGGAAACAACGAAATTATAGATATTAAAGAATCTAGATCACATCCTTTAGATAATATAATAGGACATCTTAATCAAAGAACCCTTAGGTCACAAGCCCAAGATAAAAATAACTTCTTTTGTTTCCTCTCAGCAATAGAACCTAAGAATATTAATGAGGCATTAAAATATGGAATTTGGGTTATAGCTATGCAAGAAGAATTAAATCAATTTAAGCCAAATGATGTTTGGGAATTAGTTCCAAATCCAATGAATATGACCTTTATAGGAACTAAATGGGTATATAGTAATAAGTTAGATGAAAATGGAATAGTAACTAGGAATAAAGCTAGGTTAGTTGCCCAAGGTTATAATCAACAGGAAGGAATTGATTATGACGAAACTTATGCCCCTGTAGCTAGACTAGAATCTATTAGGATATTACTTGCCTATGCATGCGCCCTAGATGTTAAGTTATTCCAAATCGACGTGAAAAGTGCATTCCTTAACGGTTTTATAATGAGGAGGTTTATGTGGCACAACCTCCAAGATTCATTGACTTCGCAAAACCTGATTATGTTTATAAGTTAATGAAAGCCTTGTATGGACTCAAACAAGCTCCCAAAGCTTGGTATGATCGATTAAAAGCTTTCCTTATTAAACATAATTATTCCATGGGAATGGTAGATAACACTCTTTTCACTAAAAAGAAAGACCCAAATCCCATCATTGTTCAAATATATGTTGATGACATTATATATGGATCGACTTGTCAAGACATGTGTGATGAATTTGCCAAAATCATGCATGATGAGTTTGAGATGAGTATGATGGGTGAACTAAACTTCTTCCTCGGATTACAAATAAAACAATTAGAAGATGGAATATTCTTTAACCAATCTAAGTACATTAAGGAAATGCTTAAGAATTTTGGCCTAGAAGACTCAAAACCCATGAAAACTCCCATGTCTACGGAAGTGAAACTCACAAAGGATGATGAAGGCGAGTCCGTAGAAAACACCAAGTATATAGGAATGATAGGTAGTTTACTATACTTGACGGCAAGTAGACCTGATATCATGTTTAGCGTCTGCCTTTGTGCCCGTTTTCAAGAGGATCCCAAAACCTCTCACCTAGAAACGGTTAAGCATATCTTCCGATACATTAAAGGCACTATACACTTAGGATTATGGTATCCTAAGGGATCCGGCATAGAAACCATTGTCTATGCGGATTAGGATCATTCGGGAGACTACGTAGATAGAAAGAGCACTAGTGGTATTTGCACTTTTATGGGATGTTGTCTAACATCTTGGTTTTCAAAGAAGCAAACCGCTCTTGCTATTTCTACCACCGAAGCCAAATATGTAAGCACCGGAAAGGCATGTCAACAAGCACTATGGATGAAACAAGCTCTCATAGACTATGGTATTAGGTTAGAAAATGTTCCCATTATGTGCGATAACAAAGGTGCGATAGATTTAAGCAAAAATCCGGTTCAACATTCTAGGACTAAACATATAGAAATACGCCACCACTTCCTTAGGGATAATGTACAAAAAGGAAACATATCTATAGAAAAGGTTGCATCGGAAGATAACATTGCGGATATATTCACTAAACCCCTTAAACGTGAATTATTCAACCACTTGCGTTTAGGATTAGGACTGATGGAACAAGTTGACTAAATTCTATTGCATTTACACAAATTTATACTTGCATAAAATTTACTTTTCTTCCACTTCTCCACTTCTGAGTCTAGGAATCTATTTCGCACAAAATTAAAGATTGGGAAAACTCATTTTCATTGCATATACTCTATTGTAAAACCCAATCAAAATTTCTTGAAACTATTCTCACATCTAGGAATTACATGGAAATCATTTTTCTTGCATTAAACGCTAAAAACCTTTTTACTAAATCATGCATAAACTCTCACATAAATTGTCAAAAATATATATTATTGACATTAATGAATCGAGCAAAAATTGAATAAAGGAGATTTTTTGATTGTTTCTTAGGAAGCTTATCTCTGTTTGCATTTAGGTGTCGAAACAATCACAACTCCACATTTGTTTCATATAGACACACACTAGGACTAAATCACTAATAATGGTGTCATCTTGTTCCATCACTAGTTTTCCACTCAGTAGTTACATTTGCCTTTGATCTAAGATAGTTGATCTAGGAAGATTAAGTGCCGTTGCCTTTATTTGTCTCCTCTAGCTTATTACTAATTGCTTGATTGCTCTTTTACTTAAGTGTTTTTGCATGAATGCTATATTATAGTTAGATTAGATGCTATATTGCCTCAAGGAGTTGAACTTGCTTGAATTCAAATCCAAACACACAACCTTTCTACAAATTTTCTGCTAAAAACCCAATTCTGGCAATCTGGAAATCACCAGATGGGCGGCCTCCTTAATTTTGTAAGGCGGCCCCCTTAATCATTAAGGGGACCGCCCCCTAATTTTGTAAGGCGGCCTCCTTTTATGCTTTTTAGCCAATTTCAACCTACATTTCCCATTTTTCACCAACATATTTTGTCCAAATCTCCCAAACAAACCTTATCCATCCTTAAACACACAAATCTTACACTATAAATATCCCCAATCCTCAAAAACTCTCCATTCATCCCATCATGACCTCTCCAAACAAACCAAAACCAAAAGCCTCAAGGGTAGCAAGGATGACGGAAAAACCCGTTTGGCGAAGAAAAAGCCCTCGAAACAAATCCATCATAACCAATGAAGTTGGAAATCATTCAACACCTCCAACTTCTTACTTTCCAAACTTTGCACCAAACCCACAAGGTCATTCATTTGACCCTCTTTACAAACCATACAACATTGGCCAAACATCTTCCTTCATGCCAAACTACACATCTCAACCTCCAACCACTTATAATGATCCATACAAGTTTGATCAACCATAAAACTACAATTCCAACTACACAAACCCAATTCATCCATATCAACACAATGATCCTCTCCACATTGCCACGGAAAAGAAAAAGTTCCGTGATGAAATAAACCAAATCCATGATCTTAGTGATCTCCTTGCTATGCATCTTGCACAACGCAACAAAGGGCAACCTCCATCATTACCCTATGCTAATTGCCTACCCACTCTCTCAACTTGGATCAAGTTACAAACCACACTCACTTTTTCCCTTGTTGCATATTCCTTCAAAAACAAATCCTTTACTTGAGTGAAGATATTTCTTGGATTGAATATCTTCTCACTCGTAATCATCCAATACCACCCTTAACATGATACAACATCGTGAGATCCACCTCTTCCGCTCCATACCCCACTCCATATCCCTCTCCATCAAACATATAAGCTTTATGCTTATGTTTCCCTCAAGCAAATAAAACACTCAACCATGGGTTGCAAGCAAGTTTAAATGCTCTCTTCGGCAATTTATAACTATGTTGTTTATCTTGTTTTATTGTAATCAATATGCTTCAAGCATATTGAATGTTGTAATGATGATCATTTCTATGATCATCTCATGCTTGAATGAATCTATTTATTTTTGCATAAATGTTGCTTTGCATATATATGTCTTGTTCTCCTCACATATTTTTTGTAGCCAAGTTTTCCATAGCTCGTTTCCTTGGTGCTCTCAAATGAGGGGGTGCATACATCAAGGGGGATCTCTCTACCCGTTTAACTTCTTCTATGAAGTTTAATCGGCCTAACCTTTTTGATTTTACAAAAACGGGGAGAAGAGAATGTTAAACTCTAAATATACTTGTCTAAAAATTAATTTTTAGAACTAATGAGTTTAAGGTTTTGTAATCATCAAAAAGGGGGAGATTGTTGACATAAATAATGCCTAAAAACATTGTTAACATATTAACAATATCTCTATGTTTTGATAATTACAAAGCATAAACTCATTAATCTAAAACTTATGATGTAAACAAGTATTTAGTGTTAAATATTTGTCTTTGCATCCAAATCACTTAAGGTATGTATAAACAAAGTGTTTATTGCATTTTATGATCAAAGGAAATTTTTCTAATCACTAGAATTTTTATAAAATGTCTTAAACATTCTATATCTTTTACAAAATTACTTTTGGAATTAAAAGAATATGTTTAATTCATTATAAATATATGATTTCAAATTTCCAACCAAAAATGGCAAATTTTATCCGGAAAAATCTTCCCCACTAAAAGACAGGCAACTCCAACGTTCTAGAGACTGCGGCCCCCTTAATTCATAAGGCGGCCCCCTTAATCATTAAGGGGAACGACCCCTAATTAAGGGGACCGGCCACACTCCAGAACAATATTTTGCTCCCTATAAATACTAGTTCATTCCACAGATTTTTCTCACCTTTTGCACTCCTAAACTTTATGTTCTAGATCTCCATTTCTATTATCTTAATCCTTTGATCATACATACATAAATCTTTGTTTCAAAGTGATCCATACATCATCCTCTCAAGTGCAAGAGAAGAATACTTCTACCCTCCAAGGCAAGAAGTATTACAACTTGTTGTGACCTCCACATCCAAGTTGTTAGTGCATCATCAAGATTATTTACTTATCGCTTTGTGAAGTTAGTTGTGAATATTTGATTGTAGATAGTTTTGCTAGGAATATAGATAGTGTGATTGGTTAGTAGTTTGGTGTGAAGGAGAAGAGTTAGGAATTAGATTGTTGTGAAGAAGATAGGTGTGAAGTAGATAGTTGTGAAGAAGATTGGTGTGAAGTAGATAGGTGTGAAGTAGTTAGTTGTGAAGTAGATTGGTGTGAAGAAGTTGTGTAGAAGTTGTGATTTAGTTGTGACGAAGTTGTAGTGTGTAAATTGGTGTGTAAGGTTTTCTCCGCCATAAGGGAGCTTGTTGATATAGTGAAGAAAACTCTCGAGTTAGGTGCTCGGGGAGTGGAATAGGGCAAGGAAGGTGTCGTTGTAGCCGAACCACTATAAATCTATTGTCTCGCGGTTAGATCTTTCCATCTCTCATTTATTTCTTTACTTACATTATCATTGGTATATCGTACTTATTTATAGTTGTTTATATTGTGCAAGACTTGAGATCATATATTATCGAATCTAAATTTTGAAAACAAAGAAAACACTAAAACAATCTTTTGTAACAAATTAAAAAGACGTAAAACTATTCAACCCCCCCTTCTAGTTTTCCACATACATTATCATCAATTTTCCTGAATTTAGCCATAGTCGAAGTCGTACAAAGGACTAAGTTTAGAAGCATAAGTAAAAGGGTTCTCAACAATAGCCTCTTTTTTTAAATGAAGGAATAACACTACGAGTCTACGGAGTATTTTTGCATGACATCTTCGAAGCTATTGCATGCAGAAGTTGTTGAATTAACAGTAGCCTCACCAATTGGAACGCCATGCACATTTAAACCAGTCAAACCTTTAGTCTCAATTGTGTTTGAATCAATATCAGGCCCGTTTGCCTTGGTTTCATCCACATGTTTAGAGTTGAATTTATTAATCACATTTCATGACATCTTTAAAGCTATCATATACTATATTTTGTGTAACCTGATCCTTACCAGAGTCAACTTCAATGCCCCTTGTGTAGTTGTGTTCGTTTTGTTTGATCCACAAGCATTCACAGTTTGTGGCATAGGAATATTATAGGAATCATTACTAACCTTAGTTACATTCATCATTGCAATCTTTATTACAATCCGATGCACCTTAGTCTGTGAAAATTAATGAACAGTTTACATTTTATATTCTCAGATTTGACTTGGACGACTTCTTTAGCTGGAATTGTAGTCCTTGCTTGAATGCAGTGTAGATTGTTGGGGGGGGGGGGGGGGGGGGGGGGGAGTGCACCCCACCACAAAATCAAATTGCCTCCACCTTGAAGCCAAACAATGTAAAAACCTTATATATCTATCTTGAAGGCTTCATATATTTATTAATCTATATCATTGGTCTGGTTATTGGACTGCCATTTGACTTTGAGAGGATCATATATGAGGATCTGGTAAGGAAGCTAAAGAAGAAGAAGACCAAGTATGATGTTGTGAACTACTCCAGGTTCATATCCTTGGTCATTGAATTCAAAATGGGTCCTGCGCATACCGTACAACTAATTCTGTAATCATAGATACACCCATCATCAGTACAGACTTCTTCACAATCACCCATCACATCATTCAAGGACTTTCCTTCACACATGAAGGATGTTTCTGCATCAGACATTTTCATCGATGAACAACTTCCAGCAACGTGTCCTGAATCGATTTGACAATGCATGTGCTCCCTGAAATTTCAGTGCCTGGAGGTAATTCTGGCCATCAAAAGGGCAAAAGTAAAAAACGTTATACTACTTTCTCCAAAAGGTGTAAATCGGCTGGAACACACTGATCCCATGCATCTTTTGATGCCAACCGGACCCTTCCCCAAGGACCCGGCCCCATGCAATGAGCACATATTCTAAAGCTTCAATGATAGCGTTGTACTACTTGGTATAAGGATGATATATTCTTAAACTCTCATGTTATTCGGATCTAATTTGTATTATAGTATCGATTTTCAGTAATATTTAAGATAGGTTTAAATCTACAGGCAAAAACAATTGTAGCAAATTATTATTATTTATTTATTTATTTTGTAATATTTTTTAATCAGTGACTACATTACTAGTCACTGAAGTTGAATAATATTGACAACTTTCACCGTGACCACTAACAGACGTTAAGGCCCTGATACTTTCACCCCAAAAAAATTACGCCTTTCTTTCCTCCCTAATCTTGTCAAAAAGTGACGACTTTGACCTGTTTAGTGACGAAATTATGTTGAAGAAGAGAGTTGTCAGACACTCTTAAGTGACGGCATCAACCTCGTCACTATTTAGTGTCAAACTTCAATTTCGTCAATAATTATTTTGTGACGGAGCTTTTTTTTTTGAAAGGCCTTTTAGTAGTTAGTGGTTCAGGTAGCAGCATATTGCCCAATTGGATGTCACTGCTACCTGAACCACTAACAACGAACAAGCCGTTCTCTTAAAAAAAAAACAAAAAAAAAAACAAAACTCATATAAGAATCATATTTTCCAACAGTAACAGTCACATTATTTAACAATTCATATGATTAACAATCGTTGCATTCTGAATAACTAAATGAAAATGATTGCAAAACACAAAAACAATGGTATGTTCTCATATAAAATGTATATTCTAGAAGGTTTTTAAGGCTATAGATATTATCGTTTAAATAGCATAATTACGTTTATTACTCTAATTAAAATTTTTAAAAGTATAAGTTACATTGAAAAGAGTCTCTTCAAATGTAATATTTTAATATGTATAAGTTACATAAATTATTTTAAATATGAAGCGATGACATTAATGTTGGAGACCTTTTATATTCATCCCCATGCGATGCACATAGGTTTGGACTGCCTCAGGACCTATGCGATGCACACAGGTTGGATCTAATTGTTTTTTTCGTAATGTTCGGGATAAATTTTCGGTTCATGTTTGAAACTCTCATTTTTTGTGAAAGACGGACTTCGTTGTTCAAATAAATTACATTATTAAAAGCGGACTATAAAACAAATTTCCTTTTTAACAAAACTATAAAAACATAAAACATTAAAGTAATTAGTATATTCAAGAGTATAAATTATAATTCGTATAATAAATTATAGTTCGTATAGTAAAATATTGCATTTTTAATTTGTAACGTACTATTAATATGAATGCTAAGTGTTTATCTATATTGACACCGATAGCCATGGCATTGTTTTTGTTGTTGTTCTTCTTGTTGTTGTTCATTAGCATTTTGCATGTTTTGTTCTTGATACAATTTTCGTTACTTCTCGATCTCTTTCTTTAATGTGAAGAGGTTTTTTGTAAAATGTTATATTTAAATGAGGCTTTTCATATGTAATATTTTAATATGAGTAAGTTACATAAATAATTTTTTAATTAATGCATTATTATTACAACATTTTTCCATAAACTATAATATCGAATTTGGAGCATTCATTAGTAACTCACTCTAAGTATTTACAGTATGACGACATGAATCACATGATATCAGACTCAAATAAATAATGCTTACCTCGTGATAGGTGTAGGATAACATTTGAAATACAATTTTCTTCTCGTTTATATACTTTCTCGATTTAGAAGATACTTATTGTTAAGATGATCGTGTGAAGATATTTTTATTATATATACTACCATTTTCAATTTGTAACATCGACATAATTTACACAATTATACAAAATATCAAAGTCAAGTAATATTCCAGTATATTTAATTAAGAAAGTGAAATTAACACACAACAAGGCAAAAAAAGTACATTAAGAGCAAAAATATTGAAATGCACCGACAAAGTGTAGTAATAATTTTTGACTAAAAATTGAATGCTCGTCAAATAAACTTACTTGCTAACAAATTAATAGTATTAACCCGTTGGTCCGGTCCAGTTTTCAAAACTATATGTAGCATCAACTTGTTAGCTTGTGTGAATTTTTGTGTGTTTTATTAAATTGTATAATGTGTATAATAATATATACTTTTCATTTTAGGGTGTTTTAAAAATAACATTAACGAAGGGTAGGAGCCCGCCGCGCTGAGGCGGGGCCGTTTGCCATCTTTTTTGACAATGTATCTATCAATACATATTTAAAAACACAGAAAATGATATCGCATAATAAAATCTTAACCCAAGGTGTACATGTAGTATAAGGTTGTGTGCAGCCCTGTTTCAATGGTAAACGAACACAGAAATTAACCAACTAGGCTAGCTCAGTTGGCCACCAATGGTAACCTTGGGGAGGTATCCTTGGAGAAAGTGAGATGTTTCAGTTTCATTATGGGTGTAGATCTATGAGAATTACACATGTATGCTTTGCTGATGATCTTTTCATGTTCTGTTATGGGAATATGGATTCTGTGCAGGTTTTAAAAGCACAACTATTGAAGAATTTGGGGAGATATCTGGGTTGAAGCCTAACTATAATAAGAGTACTATCATTTTCGGGAGTACGAAACAAGAAATTTAACCAAACAGAAGCATACTTAACCGACCAATTATTTTAGCGAGAAGTAGTTTCGCACCTAATCAAGAAAACATACTACAATTATTTTAGGGATTAGTACATTGCCTTCCAATGAAAGCGTTGTGAGGGTGAAGTTCCAACTCGTCATATTCTATAAAGTTTCGTGGATTAAAATACTCCATTCTTGCATCCCAATCATATAAATTGTGTCATAAATTATCAATATGTAGTTTCGTAAATCGTAACAGTTGCATTCATATCTCACCACCCGTAAAAAAAAAAAAAAAAAAAAGTCGCACAATGGTCAAGACAGAAGTCGAGCAAAGTTATCAGTTTATGTAGGGTGCATTAATTTCAACAAGAGAGAGAGAGAGAGAGAGAGAGAGAGAGAGAGAGAGAGAGAGAGAGAGAGAGAGAGAGAGAGAGAGAGAGAGAGATAGAGAGAGAGAGAGAGAGAGCGGAGAGAGAGAGAGAGAGAGAGAGAGAGAGAGAGAGATATTAATTGCAAATGGATGTTTAGGTGGAATCAAAGATTACATGGGTATATATGTAAGTGTACACGTTTTTCTAAACAATTGTACTTCAACCGAACAAAAATAATCATTACTACGCCGGAAGTCTATCAAGAGCTTTAAGTCCCTACGTAGTTTGTCAATGTCTAGAAAAAACGAAACTATTCTAGCTAAGATTCTAGTTTAGCTAAAATAAAAATATCTTGTTAAGAGATGTGTAAAGGTTATAGAAACTAGTTGTGACGCACCACAATACACAGTCCCTTAAGTAGTAGATGTCTATGATATAGTAATTTTTACTATAGTGAAAGTAGGTTTATAATGTCAAAAGGTCTCAAAATTATTAATGTTTGGTAAAGGTTTTCCAAAGTGAATTGATGTGTAAAAGATATCAGATGTGTAAGGTTTATGAATCATTCCAGAGAATAGGCTGATGTCACTGCTACCTGAAACACTAACAACTAACAAGTACGGCGGAGTTCAGGGTCAGCATAATGCCCAATTGGATATCACTGCTACCATAACCACTAATAACTAATCATCCATTAAAAAAATCATATTTTCCAATAGTAACAGTGACATTATTTAACAATTCATATGATGAACAATCGTTGCATTCTGAATAACTAAATGAAAATAATTGCAAAACACAAAAACAATGGTATGTTCTCATATAAAATGTATATTCTAGAATGTTTTTAAGGCTATAGATATTATCGTTTAAATAGCATAATTACGTTTATTAATCTAACTAAAAATTTTAAAAGTATAAGTTACATTGAAAATAGTCTCTTCAAATGTAATATTTTAATATGTATAAGTTACATAAATTATTTTAAATATGAAGCGATGACATTAATGTTGGAGACCTTTTATATTCATCCCCATGCGATGCACATAGGTTTGGACTGCCTCAGGACCCATGCGAAGCAAACGAGTTGGATCTAATTGTTTTTTTCGTAATGTTCGAGATAAATTTTCGGTTCATGTTTGAAACTCTCATTTTTTGTGAAAGACGGACTTCGTTGTTCAAATAAATTACATTATTAAAAGCGAACTATAAAACAAATTTCCTTTTTAACAAAACTATAAAAACATAAAACATTAAAGTAATTAGTATATTCAAGAGTAAAATTATAGTTCGTATAATAAATTATAGTTCGTATAGTAAAATATTGCATGTTTAATTTGTAACGTACTATTAATATGAATGCTAAGTGTTTATCTATATTGACACCGATAGCCATGGCATTGTTTTTGTTGTTGTTCTTCTTGTTGTTGTTCATTAGCATTTTGCATGTTTTATTTTTGATACAATTTTCGTGACTTCTCGATCTCTTTCTTTAATGTGAAGAGGTTTTTTGTAAAATGTTATATTTAAATGAGGCTTTTCTTATGTAATATTTTAATATGAGTAAGTTACATAAATAATTTTTTAATTAATGCATTATTATTACAACATTTTTCCATAAACTATAATATCGAATTTGGAGCATTCATTAGTAACTCACTCTAAGTATTTACAGTATGACGACATGAATCACATGATATCAGACTCAAATAAATAATGCTTACCTCGTGATAGGTGTAGGATAACATTTGAAATATAATTTTCTTCTCGTTTATATACTTTCTTGATTTAGAAGATACTTATTGTTAAGATGATCGTGTGAAGATATTTTTATTATATACTACCATTTTTAATTTGTAACATCGACATAATTTACACAGTCATACCAAATATCAAAGTCACGAAATATTCCAAGACATTTAATTAAGAAAGTGACATTAACACACAACAAGACAAAAAAGTACATTAAGAGCAAAAATATTGAAATGCACCGACAAAGGGTATTAATTAATTTTGACTAAAAATTGAATGCTCGTCAAATAAACTTACTTGCTAACAAATTAATAGTATTAACCCGTTGGTCCGGTCCAGTTTTCAAAACTATATGTAGCATCAACTTGTTAGCTTGTGTGAATTTTTGTGTGTTTTATTAAATTGTATAATGTGTATAATAATATATACTTTGCATTTTAGGGTGTTTTAAAAATAACATTAACGAGGGGTAGGAGCCCTCCGCGCTGAGGCGGGGGCGTTTCCCATCTTTTTTGACAATGTATCTATCAATACATATTTAAAAACACAGAAAATGATATAGCATAATAAAATCTTAACCCAAGGTGCACATGTAGTATAAGGTTGTGTACAGCCCTATTTCAATGGTAAACGAACACAGAAATTAACCAACTAAGCTAGCTCAGTTGGCCACCAAAGGTAACCTTGGAGAAAGTGAGATGTTTCAGTTTCATTATAGGTGTAGATCTATGAGAATTACACATGTATGCTTTGCTGATGATCTTCTCATGTTCTGTTATGGGAATATGGATTCTGTGCAGGTTTTAAAAGCACAACTATTGAAGAATTTGGGGAGATATCTGGGTTGAAGCCTAACTATAATAAGAGTACTATCATTTTCGGGAGTACGAAACAAGAAATTTAACCAAACAGAAGCATACTTAACCGACCAATTATTTTAGCGAGAAGTAGTTTCGCACCTAATCAAGAAAACATACTACAATTATTTTAGGGATTAGTACATTGCCTTCCAATGAAAGCGTTGTGAGGGTGAAGTTCCAACTCGTCATATTCTATAAAGTTTCGTGGATTAAAATACTCCATTCTTGCATCCCAATCATATAAATGGTGTCATAAATTATCAATATGTAGTTTCGTAAATCGTAACAGTTGCATTCATATCTCACAAACCCGTAAAAAAATAAAAATAAATAAATAAATAAATAAAGTCGCACAATGGTCAAGACAGATGTCGAGCAAAGTTATCAGTTTATGTAGGGTGCATTAATTGCAACAAGAGAGAGAGAGAGAGAGAGAGAGAGAGAGAGAGATTAATTGCAATTGGATGTTTAGGTGGAATCAAAGATTACATGGGTATATATGTAAGTGTACACGTTTTTCTAAACAATTGCACTTCAACCGAACAAAAATAATCATTACTACGCCGAAAGTCTATCAAGAGCTTGAAGTCCTTACGTAGTTAGTCAAAGTCTAGAAAAAACGAAACTATTCTAGCTAAGATTCTAGTTTAGCTAAAATAAAAATATCTTGTTAAGAGATGTGTAAAGGTTATGGAAACTAGTTGTGACGCACCATAGTACACAGTCCCTTAAGTAGTTGATGTCTATGATATAGTAATTTTTACTATAGTGAAAGTAGGTTTATAATGTCAAAAGGTCTCAAAATTATTAATTTTTTGTAAAGGTTTTCCACAGTGAATTGATGTTTAAAAGATATTAGATGTGTAAGGTTTATGAATCATTCCATAGAATAGGTTGATGTCACTGCTACCTGAAACACTAACAACTAACAAGTACGGCGGAGTTTAGGGTCAGCATAATGCCCAATTGGATATCACTGCTACCTTAACAACTAATAACTAATAATCCGTTAAAAAAATCATATTTTCCAACAGTAACAGTGACATTATTTAACAATTGATAAGATTAACAATCGTTGCATTCTGAATAACTAAATGAAAATAATTGCAAAGACAAAAACAATGATGAAGTTTCTTGGCAGTTCATTTACCAATGTTTTTGTCCTTCATTAATATCTATGTTTTATCTCATAGAATAGAGTCGGTAAAAAAAAAACATCAGCTATAAAAAGGAGCCCAAGTTAGATAGTATGTAAAGCTAAACCTTAATGATATTATATTTCATACTGTATTATAATTGCTCCAAACAGGCTAATATTTATTTTTAATATTATAACATGATTTTTGCAATATTTTATCCCAAATGGTCCGCAAGTTTGCCCTGCTTTAGTAGATATATAGAATTATTAAGGGAAATGTTTCATTTCAATTCACTTTAGTAAATCCATGGTGGAGGACCCCATTTCCAAGAGTTTATTCCACAAAAATGTTAGATTGGCGGGAACACCCTGATCCGACTTTCAAGAGTCAATCGCATTTTCCAGAGTTAATGTTCGTGTGTATAGACTTGAACCCCATTTACACGAACTTGCCATCTGGAGCTCCTGCAATGGCTGGATTAAACGGTTGCCTGCCATGTAGATATATTGTACTTTTAAATGTATGCCAGCAAGACTGATACGCCTGGGCTCAAGCTTTCACAGCAGTTCCAAAAATCATACTGAACCAAACACTGCATTCACAAGTACAGTTGCAGCAAACAGTGTAGCTCCTGAAACAAACAATTTCTTCACAAATACAGTTGGTATATGTATTGTTGATACAAAAGTTGGGTTTTCCTGGTTATGGGCTTTTGCTCTCATACCAATTCGCTTCTTAGTACTTGTAACCTGCGCACTAAGAAAATAAACAACACCGTTAGGCTTATCGTGGGATTGTCTCCCACGATTAGACTCCGGCGTGAGAGTAAGTAATCGATTTAGGGTTCTCGTAAAGAGTCAGGGTTTGTGAATCGTACCTTTGAATGAGGATGTATCATTCCTTATATAGGGGCATAGAAACCGTGTTTCTTGCTCCTTACACTTCGCACGCGTAGTGCTTATCGGGGTAAGGATATCTATTCCATGAATAGATAATCCTTATCACATACCCGGTTGGTTTAGTTGGGCTTTGGGCTTCGTGAGCCCAAGCCATTGATATTGCGGCCCAAACCATTATCATGGTAGCCCACTCGTGGTGGGCTTAGGCGCTAGTAGTGTTTATTATTTGGACTCGTGGCCCAAATGTAAACTATACGTCATCATGTCCCCCCAGTCTAGTGTGCGCAGCTCGTAGCTGCGGATGCTAGACTTTAGGAGTATAGCGGCAAGCGTGGCGGGAAAGATCAAAACGCTTCCCGCCCTTTTGTTCGGGACTACGTATCTAGTCCGAAATATCTTAAAAAATGCCTTGAAAAGTGGGGGTTGTGTCCACGTGTGCATTGAGATTCAGGAAAAAGTGTTGTACCGTCTCGTATACTAGCCACACGTTTTGTGAGTGGGATCCACGTGTCATCCCATCTAGGGTTTGGGGACATTATATAATTACCGCCCCCTTTCTTCTTCAATCGCATAGTAAAAAATCATTTCTACCATTTCATCAAATCTGCAAATGTTCAAACCTTTTTAAGGAAAGTAATAATTCGATTAGGTAATCCTTCGTACCTATTATAGAGATGGTTGCCCAATTAGAAGATTTTCGCAGTGAGATGGATGAGGATGACGTTCGTCAATTCTCGTCCGACTATTTTATCCCTCTGGATGTGCATCTAGAGGCTCCTGATGTGGATGCGTGTATTGTTGATTTCCCCGCAGGGAAAATAGGCTTGTACACGCGATTCTTTGATTACGCGAACTATCGCGTACCAATATCCATATTTTTAAGCAATGTGCTTAATCACTATCGCCTTCATATCTCTCAGCTGCACTGTATAGGTGCGGCAAAGATATCGAATTTTGAGGTGAACTATCGTTTACTTGAGATAGAGCCGACCGTGGACCTATTTCGCGCATTCTACCACACTACGTGGGCAAATGGATGGGTATCCTTTGCAAAGCGCCACGGGAAGATTCAGTGTTATACTGTAAAGGTAGACGCGCTGAGGTCTTGGAGGGAGTAATTTTTTCTCGGTCGATGATAGGGTGTTTCCGTCGCCCTTTGAGTTTTATACTCAAGATTCGTTACCAAGGGATGGAAACCCCACGCCTGGTTCATATAGGTTAGCCGATGCGCAAACCATTGATGCCAACCGCATCCCCATTAACCCTTACCCGAAGGAGTTTTTGGTGTATATGGGGTTGAGTCGCAGTTATTTCGGAGGTGCTGATGAGATGCCGACCTTTATTGACGAGGAAGGCCGGGGTGGGTGTTCGTCCATTTCCATTGTTTTGCTTCCAATACTGTAAGTAGTTCGTATGCGCACGTTTAATAACTGATATCTCTTTTTGTTGTTTGTTCTGTTGTTGCGCAGAAATGGACTTGTTTGCAGTAGTCAAGCTGGAGAAGCCGAAACAGGTGACTGTTGGCGTGCGTCCCCGTAGGGAAAATGAGCAACCGCTCTTGGAAGCGGCCGCGGGGCACTTGACTGTATTTGCAGCGGCCATTCCTGAAAATTCGCCCCCACTCCAGGTGACGCCAGTGCAGAGCGTGGCCCCCGAAGTGGAGACTGCGCATGTAGAGGAGGTGCAAGTTACATCTTCTGACAGCGTGTAAATCCTAAAGCCTGAGGAGGTGCTGAGGGAAGAAGTAACGCAGAATCTGAAGCGCAAAGGGGAGACTGGGAGCAGTGGCACTTCGAAGAGACGACGCCGCCTTATTGGCGATGCGGAGTCCTCCGCGGAGGGAGATACATCCGCTCCTGGCACGGATAAGAAGGCTGCATAGGCCTCTCCCTTTCTATAAGTATCTGCATCTCCTATATATATTTGTTCCCTTTTTTTTTTTTTTTTTTTTTTTTTTTTTTTTTTTTTTTGTATATTACTTGTCGTAATATGATCTAATTGTTTTTCTTCATGAATTGTAGGGATGCTTCCGTGAAGGATGATGGGGCCTTCGTGGAGATTATGTCCCCTCCGCAGAATGAAAACAAGGCGGGGGGACGTGAAGGTTGATGAGGGCGTGTCTGCGCAACGACTGATGGATGAGTTAGCTGCTATTGCTGAGCGCCAAACTGAGCTTGTCGCTCAGTTGAGGACGCAATGTGTTGGAGAGAGCAGCGCTGTTGTTGAGAAGGAAGAGGAGAACTCTCGTCTCCGTGCGCAGCTGGCTAAAGCGCTAGCAGAAGTGGAGTCAACCAAGGCGCATGCTGATAAGATCGCTCAAGACAAGGTGAGTATGCTAGCGGATCTGAAGCATGCGAGGGCTCAACTTCATCAGATAAAGACTAAAGCGACCTGGTCGGTGGCGTACCTTGATGAGAAGAGGGCTGAGCACCTTGCCAGCGTCCAGGCGTTCAAGGAGCGCATGGAGAAGATCATTGAGGTGCAGGAGGAGAAGTTGCGCCGTCTCAGCATAGAGTATGATGAGGAGTTGTACCCTCATCTGATGTCGACCATAGCAGAGCGCAGGTATATTATTATATCTTCCTTCCGCCTTGCTTTTCTATATTTGTTTTGTTTTTTCTAATCCATGTTTATCTTGTTGATGTAGGTGGTTGATTAGTCATGGGCTGCACCTGGCTGCCCTAGGTACATTGGAGTCTTCCGAGGTGGTAGAGGCTTTCGACCAGGTGGTGCAGTGTGCCATGGAGCGCGGGAGGTTGCAGGCTATGAAGGAGCTTTCTGAGGCCAAGTCGTTGAGCATGGCCCTGACTGAGGTGCCAGGCTACAACGCCAATGCGTATGATGAGCTTGTCCAAGCCATGGAGGGTATAAAGCTTCTTGAGCTTCCTCATATTGCGCGGTTGGAGCGCGACCAGGATCAGCCAATAAGTGTGATTATGGCGGGGTTGACCCTGGGGCGCCATATTTTGGAGGATGCCGAGGCGCAGACGGATTATTTCCTCAAGCCTGATGCATCGCAGCTGCAGGTTCCTATATTTGCGCAGCCGCGTGATATTTTGAACCCCTTCGCGCTTGAAAGGGAAGTCCCTCTCCAAGAGGTGTTGGAGAAGCATGCGGAGAGGGCTGCGAGGAAAAAGTGGATCAAGGGCAAGTCCGTATTATGCGGTATAGGTGCGGCGCATATCCCAGATCGGATGGGGTTCCAGTTAGCGTACCAACCGTATCTCCCAAAGATGCGTTGCTCTTGATGAAGATGCAAGAAGCAAAGAGTTCTGCTGCTCCCCAAGATAGCCCTGAGCATCGCCATAGCGTGTAGGCTATTTTTGTATATGTATTATGTAAATAATGAAGTGTATCTTTCCTTGTAAATTTTGTGTAAAAATGTTGAATAAGATACCCTTTTGTTAATTAAGTGCGTGACTTAAGAAATACACTTGCATTGTTAGCTAAGTTTTGTTTTTTGACCAAGTGTCTTGCCTCGAAAAGTGCGTGACTTTAAGAAATATACTTGCATTGTTTGCTAAGTTTTGTTATTTGACCAAGTGTCTTGGCTCACTTGGTTCGAAAAGTGCGTGACTTTTAAGAAATATACTTGCATTGTTTGCTAAGTTTTGTTATTTGACCAAGTGTCTTGGCTCGTTATTTGCTAAGCTTGTACGGTGTACTTAATATTTGCACATCCGTCGTGGGGTGTGCAAGGGGAACTTACTTCAACGTCTTGTAAGTAAGGCGCTTAGCAAGGATACGTGATCCGATGTTGATGGGTTTGCAACCCTCTTACTCAAAGAGTAAATTAGTAGGTTAACTCTTCCTTTATGCCATCGTGGGTCTTAATAGGTGCATGCACACCATGTAGGCAAAATATAAGATAACAATATTGGAATATAATAAAAAATGTACGCAATAAAGTAAGAGTATGTTATGGAGTTAGCTAGAAACCATAATGTTTTATTAATACTTTCAAAATAAAAATATAATTCCTAAAAAAGAAATAGAAAGTTCAAAGAACAAACATTTATTGGGCACGTACTAGAGTGCGAGTATGTCTGTTTGTGGGCCGTAGCCTTTCCTAGAGATATCATCTTTTCAGATTGCAAATGTTCCAAGTGCGCGGTAGTTCGTGACCTTCCATGTTGCGCAGCTTGTATGCACCATTACCTAGTGCGTCTATGACCTCGTAAGGTCCTTCCCATTTGGGTCCAAGTTTGCCTGTGTCTTCTGCGTATCTCGCGTCATTGGCGCGGTACACGAAGTCTCTTGGCTTGAAAGAAGTGTGTTTGACTTTTGCATCATAATACTTCTTCATCTTTGCTTTAGCTTTTGCTTCGCGGATAATTGCGCGTTCGCGCCTTTCTTCCAGCAGGTCTAAGTCTATGCGCCATTCGTCATCATTTGCTGTGACGTTTACCTCCGCTGTGCGTATAGTTGGCATCCCAATTTCGGCTGGTATGACGGCTTCTGTTCCATAGACAAGGGAGAATGGTGTGTCTCCAGTGCTGGTTTTTATTGATGTGCGGTGTGGCCATAAGACTTGCGATAATTCCTCCACCCATTTGCCTTTATGTCTGTCAAGGCGCGCTTTTATCCCTTCGCCTAGACTGCGATTTGCGCGCTCTACCAAACCATTGGTTTGTGGGTGTTTTACTGAGGCGAAGTGTTGTGTGATATTCAATTGTGCGCACCAATCTTTGAATGGGTTATCGCAGAATTGCTTTCCATTATCTGAGATGATTTCCCCCGGTAGTCCAAAGCGACACACAATATTGTCCCACACAAATCATTTGACTTGATTTCCAGTGATGCTCACTACTGCTTTCGCCTCAATCCACTTTGTGAAGTAGTCAATGGCTACAATGAGGAATTTTAGCCCTCCTGCTACAACTGGGAAGGGGCCAGCAATGTCGATGCCCCACTTATAGAATGACCATGGTGAGGTAATGGGGGTTAGCTCTTGTTGTGGTTGGCGTGGTATTTGTAACCTCTCGTAAATTTCCCATACGATTAGTAAATGCATACGAATAAATAAAGCGATGATACGATAAATTAACACCATTTTACGGGTAAGAATTTTTTTTTATATGGCTTGATATTGAACCACTACGATAACTGTGATTGACCGTTTACCCAGGAACGATGCTTACACACAACCTAGATTTCCTATAATTATTGCGAACGATAAATACTTATATAACGCGTTTATATTTAAAACAATACATTTCGTCTAAATAACGCATATTATTTTTATATTCCCCAAACCTACGAAACTTCCCGAGAACGCTCACTAATATTTTTGAACTTCGACACGATAATTGAGACATACTAGGAGGGCTCCCAACACCATTTGGGCCACGGTTACACAATACACAACCAATCGGACTCCTTTTTATTTTTTCTTTTTCTTTGGGCCGACACAACCAGCAGCCCACCAGGCCAAGCCCAAAACGCACCCTTTAATTTCTTTTGATTTCTTTCTTTGTTTTCTGCTAGCCGTGACACTCCAAACGCACCCTATTTCTAAACGATTTCTACACATAACGAACCAATTTTATTGCACATTATGATTTGCCTAGTACCCAAGATACACATGAGACCAAAACTTCGCTCACTCACCTTCGTTCACTATATTAAAAACGTACAAAGCAAAGCATGAAACCATCCATGGAGATAAGGCCAAAACGTGGCACAAGGCTTCTTCCATGCCTCCCCTCTTCCCCTATGACATGTAAGCGAACACTATGCACAATGATCCATTGTCAGGAATGAATAGAAGATCTATGACACAATCCTAGCTTTGTAAGTAACTGATTGGACAAGAAGGGAGGTGCAAAACGTTCGTATCTATCCTACATTCAAAAATCACGTGAACCTACCTTGCATATACCTTTCAAAATTGCCTATATAAGCCTCCCATGTAACCCTAATCGTTACATGCACTTATACGAACCATACCACTAAAAATATTAACGAGGAGAAGCTGTGGAGGGACGCACGGATTCACAAGTGTACCACACCTTGAAGTGAACCTAGGAAGCCAAGCTTGAAGCCTCTTGAACCTTGGTGGAACGTGAAGTGAACCACGAAGCATTTGTACCATTACACGAACCAAACACTTGTTTTTACGCCACCTTTGAAAGGTGAGGTGAGAAATTGAACCTTTCTTTATATATATATATATATATATATATATACATACGTATGTTTATATTATGCACCAACACTTTCTATTTATAACTCGTAAAGTATAAACACAACACATATATTTTATGTATCGTACTATCATTTGAATAAGTCATTAACGAGAACCTATAACAACTTTGAACTAATATTAACGCATACACAATAAAAATCACACGTTTCTAATGTTGTTTGAACCTATACGATATGCACTAAAACACTTAGATTATTTTTCAACTTTTATAAGTTATACGTACTGAGTTTTGGCTATATACTTTGGCCTCGTCATTTTAAAATTCGACACATGACCAATTAATATTTTTGTACGAACTAATTATCTACCTAGTATACTAACGAGAATGATAAATATTTAAACCTAACAACTTAGTTTGATCACCTAATCGAGCCTGTGGAAAACTAGAAGGGGGTTGAATAGTTTAGCGTTTTAAAATCTTTTTAACTTGTTTAGTTAGCTTTGAAACTTTCCGTTTGATCAAAGATATATGCACAAACACAATATATAACATGCAAGTAAAGGAAAGAAACAATCAAACCACAACATGAGTATTTATCGTGGTTCGGCTACAAGGACTCTTTTTCCTTGCCCTACGTCCACGCCCTGAGTATCCAACTCGAGAGTTTCTTTCACTAGTCAACAAGCTCCTTTCACCGGCGGAGAAAACCTTACACGTCGCTTATACTTTTACCGACACAAAGCTAGATGTCGTGTTCTTTTACAAGGGTACAACAACTCCCAACACTCTTTGTATTTTGAGGACTAAAATACTAACCACTCACTTCAGAATATACACAAACAAATGACGCATAAACAACACTAGTTTACACAATACTAAGCTACCAAGTCTTGCAACGTTGTGTTGGAAACTTGTAACTTTAGACGACCTTGTGAGCTTCTTTGCTACAAAAGGAAACTTCACATTTACAATGTTAAAGGGTTAGAAGAAAGGATGAGTGTATGTGTGTAAAATATGAGCTCAAGAGGTTGGCAAAAAATCAAGTTATGGCTTGGTATTTATAGCACAACAAACTGTGTGCTCGGCGGATCAGGCAGAACCCTCAAATGGGTTCCGCCCGTGTACCCCCAGGGTACCGCCGGGTCTGCAGTAGGTTTTTGCAATTACTCTTCAAACCAAACAAGGTCTTGTCTCATAACTTCTATCAACCAAACAATGTCACATCACTTAAGCAAGTCAAACACATTTCTTTCCATAAATGCATAATGACAAAACTTGCCATAAATGTGATGTGACTATTTCTAATTTAAGAAATAAACTTGTGTTATGTTTTATGAAATGTAAAATGTAGCAAAGGTCTAGTTTATGCAAGTCTTAAAAACTAAGATTATGTTTTGCTTAGAAACTAAAGTTTACATTTTGTCGTTAACAAAACTTAGCGAAGATCGTAAAATATAAATAACGTTTTTAGGCGATATTTGTATTAACAATCTCCCCCTTTTTGTTGATGACAAAACATAAACTTTGTTTTTTAAGTAACACACAAAATCTTTGTTTTCAAGACTTAAAAAAAATTATATTAACCTTGTTTTACTTTAAGAGACGAGAAGCATATCAAGTAATGAAGGATTAATATATTTCTCCCCCTTTTTGTCAAAACAAAAAGTAGAGTAGCGAAGCGGAATAATTTCCATGCTCCCCCTTGGTCGATACTCCCCCTAAATGGAGTATCAATATGGGAAACATGGATTTTGGACCCTACAAAAAAGATGGTTAGTTGGTGATACATATAGTCAAGTTTGTAGTTACCACACACATTGCAACCACAATGACAACACAACATTGATCAACCAACAATGCACAAAAGTAAGTAGAGATAAATTTCATTCCAAGTAAAATTTTGACTTATAAAAGTCAAAAGACAAGAAATGTTAGCTATTCTTCTACTTAGTGACCAAAAACTAAGAAAATAACCAAGAAAATAAAATTAAATCCTACATTCCTAAATTGGGGCAAACGGCCTCCAAAGGTTGTCTAGGATTTGTTGGGGTGGGAAAGTGCATCCAAACGTTCAATGACATGTTGAATGCAAACCGGGTTTCATTTTGGAATTGGTGAAGCAAGGTTTTTATGCTTTCACCCATTTGCTCACAATTTGAGCAAACATGGGGATGGGTGGGTGAAAATGGGTTGGTTTTGATTTCTTGGTTTAGGGGTTGGTTTGGTTTTGGTTCTTGTGTGGAGGATGGATTTGGTATTGAGTCAAGCAAGGTGGTGGTTGGGTATGTCTTGGTGGAAGATCATTTAAATCTTGGACATACGGGTGTGGTGATGTTGGAGGAGACCCAAAAAGTTCCATAGGTTCAATTTTTGGTAATGGTGATGGTGATGAAGTCTTTGATGGTTGAGTTGGAGCACTTGGTGGAGTTGGGTCAATAGGTGATTTAGTAGGTGGTGTAGTGTGCTCATTTGGTTGTTTGGGTGATGGAGATGGAGATGCAAGGTTCAAAAAATGTTCATTTTTGATGGGTGATGTGAATTCATCCGAAGATGAGGAGCTAAGGTTGATGGATTGGTTTGACCATAGTGGTTTTACACTAATCCGGGCGGTTCTACGGATGGGTCGTGATGGTTGAGAAGTGTTTGTTGACTTGGTCATTGTTAAAATGGTTCAAAGTTTCAGAATTTGTGATGAAGAAGGTGTGGTTTGATAGTGTTTAGGATGGTTTAATTTATAGTGATGAAGGTTTGTGGGAAGAAGTGTTTGGATTTGATGTTTGGCCATACAAAAATGGAGGTTCCTAATGATTTGGAAAACTAATTGTGGGTTGTCATGTCATGGTAGTCAATCCAATGAAAATGGTGAAGTGAGAAGACAAGTATTGCACTAAATGCTTAGTGGTTTTGGTGAGTTTGTTTGATGGAAAAAATCTCAGGGATTTCAAGGTTCCTTTAGAAGGGATCCTTCCTTTATGTGTGAAGGAGACTTGAGGTGGTTATGGCTATTTTTGAATTTTGGCGGGAAATGGTTTTGGGTGAGTTTTAAGGAATGATAAGTATCCTAATATGCTAAACACATTGCAGGAAATTGATTTCTAGCTAAAAGGATTAGATTTTGGTGTTTGGATGTTGAATTGTTGAAAACGAAAATAAAAATTCTGCAGTCCACTGGCGGCACCCTGGAAATACACAGGCGGAACCCAAATTAGGGTGCCGTCTGGTCCGTTGGGCAAAACCTGGGTTACCCAGATTTTGCACTGGCGGAACCGAATTTTGGGATCCGCCTGATCCGCCAGTACTGAAAAAGTTCACAGTCCGCGTTTTTGACCCGCGAGACGATTTTCAAAATTTTCGAAAAGTCCTAAAACTAAAACTATAATTCATACCTGGTTAGGAAATGCAAAAATTAGACATGTAAACACACATATGATAAGACTTTGACCGGGGGCTAACGAAATTCACTATACTTAGTGAAAATAAGTTAAGCATGAAAATTTGACAACTTGCCAAAAGTTGTCTTCCTGCAACATTGTTAGTTCAAACATGTTCCAAAGTGTATAAAACATTGTACTAACACACAAATACATCACAAATATTGTTTAAACTACCAAATTGTTCCAATAGCACCTTGTGCCAAACACTCCTAACACACCCGCACTCATTGTTTGTCGAGCTTCTTCTTCAATTTTCCAAGGAATCTCCCGAGGTTTTTGAACATCCCCTTTGTTTGCTTGAATTCTTCCGATTCATTTTCAATAGCCGGAAGTTGAGATTGGTATTCTAGAGGTGGGAGTCTAGAGTTTGGCAAATTGTCATCTTCACTCATTGAGGAAGATGAGGAGGAAGTAGGAGGATGAGGGCGTTTTCCTTGGGCCTTGTACATTCTCTTATCACTAAGTGGGACAAAGGTATGTGGGATGAGAGAGTAGTCAAGACGAAGACGGTTAGGAGTTGGTGGAATGGGTGAAATGAACCTAAAGAGACGGGTCAAGAGCATTCCATACGGCATAGCCGTTGTGCTATGCACCGGAATGTCGGCCATTCTCTTAGCCATGTAGTAAGCAAGATTGAAAGGTTTCCTAGTGGACAAAGAGTAGAGCATGTAGCATAGGCAAAGGTTGATATGGTCTCGGTTTCCTATGGTGCTTATAACATTGGCTCTAAGGACTTCCTCCCATTTCTTGAATTGGGGCAAGAGTTCATTAAGTTCCATTCCATATGGATCTTTCTCAACCTCATTTCCCCCGCGGGTTCTCCTAGTGTTGGTTGTCCTAACAAAAAGGTGGTTACGAAGAACATCTTTTGACACAAGAGGGGTGTCATAGGGATGGAAGCGGTCATCAAGGGTGTCAAGGGTTGAGAGGGAGTGCAAATCGGAGTAGAGGCAAGTACCTTGGTTTGGGACCCCTGAGATTTGAGCAAACTCTTCTAGAGTGAAGGAGTAATGATTACCACTAACTCTAAAGTTGACGGATAAGAAATCATATTCACCCGTGGAGAGAGTGACGGAAGCATAGAATTCTAGGATGAATCTAGGACAAATAGGCTCGTCGATGGTCAAAAGACACTCAAAGTTGATAGCGGCGAATTCGGCATAAAGGTTTGTGCCTTCTAGGAAAGACGGGTCAATGGTTCTACCCTCATGGACATAGTGTTTTTCTAAGGCTTTGAAAATGTTGACTTTGTTTGGGGTAAGACCTTTGGTTTTGTGGTGTTTTGGTAGGTACTTGATTGTGTCCTTATGGTCGTAGTGGGTTAGAGGAGGCATGATGATACCTAGAACAACAAAATTTTCACATTTTAGTTTAAGTAAACTACTTATTATAATGTGAATATTTTAGTGTGTGCCTATATGAAAACTATGTGGAGGTGCGGTTATCTTGACTCATTTTGATGCATCAAAAGCGTTTTATAATGCAAGTTTTTTTATAAAACAAATGATAACCCAAACACTCCTAGTTCAATGTAGCTTCGTTTGAATGTACCCAAAAATACATATTGATTATGTATTCCCTTTAGCATTCAAGAGACATTATGCAAGTGATGTTTTGAACATAACGTTTTGATTTTGTATTCTCAATGTGAGATGAAAAAATATTTGTCCTACTTGTGAGAATTTTTTGCAAAAATTTGACATGGGGTGGTTTAGCAAGCATGTTTATACTAATTAAGAATGCACTTCCTAACTATGGGAAACATGATTAGTTTTGTTAAACACCTAATTTTTTATGCATGAGTTTGTTAAGTTTAATGTATAACCCCAAGTTTTTGTTTTTGTGCAAAAGTAGAATTCCTAGACTCAGATCAGGATTGTAATCAAGTTTAGAATACTTACAATGATGATGGATTAGTAATATGATTGAATGGAAGACCAAAATTTCGTGGGTATGGATGAGAGGAATGGTGAATAGTAACAGTTTTGGAAGTTGTGGTATGAGATAAAGGGTGTTTGGTTTAATATAAACAAATGTATAGGTTCTGCAGGTCGGCGGACACGGCGGATCCCAAATTTGGGTTCCGTCTGTTATGTCTCAGGGTTCCGCCGACCCTGCTGAGAAAAATGGTTATGGATTTGTTTTGATTTTTGTGATTTTTGTCTAATGTTCAGAATTACAGTGTAGGTTCCATGAGTCCTAAGCCTAGCCTAAGAAGGTTAAAAGGTTCACGTTTAAGAGGTTTGGTGAGGATGTCGGCTATGTTGTCTTCGGAAGAAACTTTCTCAATTGAGATATTTCCTTTTTGAACGTTGTCACGAAGGAAATGATGACGGATTTCAATATGTTTGGTACGAGCATGTTGAACCGGGTTTTTCCTGAGATCAATGGCACCTTTGTTGTCACAAAGAATTGTGATGTCGTTGAGTTGAATTCCGTAGTCGACAAGAGCTTGCTTCATCCAAAGAGCTTGTTGACATGCCTTTCCGGCCAAAACGTACTCGGCTTCCGTTGTTGAGATAGCAAGAGCCGTTTGCTTCTTAGAAAACCATGAGGTGAGACAATGTCCAACAAAAGTACAAATACCACTTGTGCTTTTTCTATCGACATAGTCACCGGCATGATCCGAGTCAGCATAAACTATGGTGTCTATTCCCGTTCCTTTGGGATACCATAAACCTAAATGTGTAGTGCCCTTAATATACCTAAATATCCTTTTAACGGCTTCAAGATGGGTAGTTTTAGGATCTTCTTGAAAACGAGCACATAGACAAATACTAAACATAATGTCGGGTCTACTAGCCGTAAGATAAAGTAGACTACCAATCATACCTCTATATTTAGTGCTATCTACAGATTCACTTTCCTCATCCTTGGTGAGTTTAGTTTCCGTGGACATGGGAGTTTTGATAGGTTTCGAATCTTCTAATCCTAATTTCTTAAGCATGTCCTTAATGTATTTAGATTGGTTAAAGAAGATACCATCTTCAAGTTGTTTAATTTGGAGTCCTAAGAAAAAGTTGAGTTCTCCCATCATACTCATTTCAAACTCGTCATGCATGATTTTTGAGAAATCCACACATAGTTCTTGACAAGTTGATCCGAATATAATGTCATCAACATAGATTTAGACTATGATAATATGTGAATCTTTCTTCTTAGTGAAGAGAGTATTATCAACTAAGCCCATGGTGTACTTATGGTCAACTAGGAAGGTTTTAAGTCGATCATACCATGCTTTTGGAGCTTGCTTAAGTCCGTAAAGAGCCTTTTTAAGTTTGTAAACATAATTAGGTTTTTCAAAATCGATGAAGCCCGGTGGTTGAGCAACATACACTTCTTCATTAATGACTCCGTTTAGAAATGCACTTTTGACGTCCATTTGAAAAAGTTTAAAATTATGTGCACACGCATAAGCAAGTAATATCCTAATTGACTCGAGCCTAGCTACCGGAGCAAAAGTTTCATCGTAGTCAATGCCTTCTTGTTGATTATATCCTTGTGCTACTGTCACACCCCCAAAATCGGGTCCAGCGGAAGCATACATGTAGCTGGGGTGTAACTCAATTGGTATTACAAAACAAGTTCAAAAATGGTATTTACTTCAATCATTTAGAATAAAATCATTTAACCAAAAATATTGAATTTACATCGTTAAAAGTAGTGCGGAAGTAAGCCCTTAAAATAGTTTAAAACGGTCCCCAAATGAATAATCAGAGTCTTCTATGACCATGCCATGCCCTGCCAAAACCTCCTGTAGCGTGCCATTGGTTAAAACCTGAAAATACATGCTAAAGTGTCAACACGAGGTTGGTGAGTTCATAGAGTCTTGTGAAAAAGAATGTAATGCATATGTATGAAGGTATCCCAGCAAAGGCATCGTAAATCCACTCAGTTACAAGTCCCGCGATAAGAGACTTGTAACCTGTGTGTCTACGACCCACTGCCAAAAGTAATAAGTTTGGTTTGTGTAAACAATAGTAATAAGATTGATGTAAAAGCATCGTAATTCAGTAATAAAGTTGATGCAAAGGCATCGTATTTCATTAGTAAGACTTGATGCAAAGGCATCGTATTTCAGTAATAAGACTTGATGCAAAAAGTATCGGGAATTTATAAGTAATTTTGTATGTACAATAGCCCAAGTATAAAGTAAAGTACTAAGATTTCAATAATGAAACCCACATTAGCTCTTAAGCTCATGACCCCGAAGCTAGACGTACTAAAACTTGCCCCAAGTGAGTGTTTACCAGACACTCGTAATATATTAGACATGAAATGCATTCGTAATTCCGTTGGAGCAACCCAAACACGAATGGAGGAGTCACCCTCAATAGATCTATTCACTCACTCTCGCTCGTACTTTAATTAACGGTCCATGATAATAAAGGGGACTTGTCGTGACGTGGTAAATAAGGCAACTTAAGCAATGTAAGAAATTTATACTTTGGCATTGTACAAAAATAGTTAAAGCAGCGTATTCTTCCCCATAAGTAATTCAAATCGTATAACCGCATAAAACAAGTATTGAAGCATGTATCTCCCCCAAAGAGTTTATAAAGTCATTAACAAGTAAAATTGGGGCTATGCCTCACCTGATATGATGGTACCATGAACATGTAATGAGCTGAAAAACAAGGCGCGCACACTAGCCGCAACCTAATATGAATGATGAACGATCTATTTTAGATCATGAAATGATGTTACGAATGTCCATGCACATGTTACCTATACCACTCTTAACTTGAAAAATACTTGTTATAGTCATATGAAAATATATTCCATACTTGAGAAAAATAAGTCTTAACTAGACTTGTGTAAACTTGTCGAAATATATATATAGAAAGTTAGTGTTATATACTTCATCTTGAAAACCTTGAAGTATAGTCTAATGGTCGTAAAAATAAGCTCATAAGCATAAGTACTTCGTTAGTTATAAATTTCGGCAATTTAGTAGTATTTCTAGAAAATCTAGAATTTAGAACGTAGAAGTAGTATTATTATTATTTCTAGTAAAAGCTGCCAATTATAGTGAGTTTTTGCCGATATTGAAACATGAATATCTTTGTCGTTATAAGTCTGTTTTACTCGTTCTTTATATCCATGGTTACATCTTAGTATCTAGTAATATATTTTGGAAAGCTTGGCTCCTCCGGGTTACGTCTAAAGTCTCTTTTTGCCCGACGAAAAACGTCCATCAGCATGTATTTTTCCGGAAAATAGTTTTCGTCGTTAATATTGAAAAATTCATATCTCCTTCGTTATAAACTCGTTTTAATCCGTTCTTTCGCCTACGGCTTCGATTTTGAAAGTATTTACTAAAATTTTTGCCAAAGTTTCCTTTATGTTTACTGATTTTCCAGAATTTACCAAAATGGGACAGAATGTTTATATAGTTGTTACAAACCCATTTTTCATGTCCAAAACTAGTTTCAACCTTAACCAAAACTCTTGAAAACACCACAAAACTATACTAATCCTACCATACACCTTCTTAGGGTGCCATGGGTTCCTAATGACTAGTAATCAAGTTAATTTTACAAAGGAACACCTAAATCACAATCTAGGATTTGTATGTTCAAAAAGTATACAAAAATAAAGTGGTATAACTAGTTTGTGCATGAAATTAAGCATGAATACCATAAGATACATATGTTAATTAGATGAAAACATGAAAATAAATTTGATAACTCACTTTGAAATAATAGATGATTAGATGATGAGAAACCTTGGATTACTTGTGTTTTTATGTTATGATTCTTGATTAGGATGATGAAATGAACAACTTTGTAGCTTTGATCTTGGAAAAATAATGGATTTTTGGTCATGGATGAAGTTGGGTCGTGGCTTATGAGATGGGGAAGATGAGAAATGAGCAACTTTGATCAAAAAAATTCACAAGTGAAATGGGAATTGAGTTTGTAGATATTTTTGTGATGTTTAAGTAAGTTAAATAAACTTTAGTGCATGAGGTAAAAAAGGGGGGTTCATGGCCGGTTCTAGTCATGAAACAAAGAGGTCAAATGGGTTTTGATTTACTAATAATCCCTAGTGTAGTATTAATGTTGTATAAGTATAGGTTTTAGGTGTTAATCTTAGGTAATCGTAGTTAGTTTTAAGTTATAATTGAGTACCGGGTTTGCGAGAAATAAATGTTAACAAAGTTAACCGGGACAAAATAAAGTCATAATAATGATAAAAATATGTTGGGTACAAATACTGAGTGTTCGGGTGATTATTGTTTAGTTTTCATGAAAACCGTCGTAATATTCATAAGCTCACGTTATAAATAAAATAAATTTCCAAAATACTGGGTAAATGAATGTTATAACTTTTCTGATGATAAAATGGATATAAAAATATGTCGGGACCATTGTGGGAATATTTAGATATATTCGTCGTGTTATAAACCGGGTGTTAACGTTTATTATAAATACTTATACGTAAAACGTTAAATGTATCAAATATATAAATTTGAAAATCCTAAGAGTGGTATAACATGTAAATGACCTACTGATGATATGCAGACTGTCTCTAGTCCGTATGCAGTGTCCTTAGTACTAATGAAATGTGTTGACATAAATTAATGCCTAAAAACATTATTAACATGTTATCAATATCTCTATGTTTTGATTATCACAAAATATAAACTCATAGAACTAAAACTTGTGACATAAACAAGTATTTAGTGATTAATATTTCTCTTTACATCCAAATCACTTAAGGTATGAATAAACAAAGTGTTTAGTGCAATTTATGATCAAAGGGGTATTTAATTAACTAATACAAAGTTTATTTAATTATATAATCTTATTATATATTTTTGAAAAACACTTTTGGTAATAAGGAAAAATGTTTTAATCATACTAAATATATGATTTCAAATATTTAACCAAAATCAGTTAGTTTTTCACCAAATAAACTTTCCCCACTAAAAGACAAAGTTTCTGGCCGTTTCAGCTGGGCGGCCCCCTTAATTATAAAGGGCGGTCCCCTTAAATTTAAGGGGACCGGCCATGATTTAAGGGGACCGGCCACGCTCCTCTGTCAGAAACTTTTGCCTATAAATACCACCTTAAACCTGGATTTTTTCCCCACCTTTTGCACTTCTAAACTTTCTGATCTAGATCCATTTCTCTATTCTCTTATCCTTTGATCATAAGTGTATATATTCTTTGTTTCAAAGTGATTCAATCCTCTTCCTTTCAAGTGCAAGAGAAGAATACTTCTATCCCTCAAGACAAGAAGTATTACAACTTGTTGTGATCTCCACATCCAAGTTGTTGGTGCATCATCAAGATCATTTACATATTCTTTGTGAAGATTGGTGTGAATATTTGATTGTAGATAGTTGTGCTAGATATAGTTTGTGTGATTAGTTGATAGATTGGTGTGTAGAAGAATAGTTGTGAAGAAGATACGTTAGGAATAAGAATTGGTGTATAGAAGATTGGTGTGTAGATAATTGGTGTGTAGAAGATTGGTGTGTAGATTATTGGTGTGTAGAAGATAGGTGTGAAAGAAGTGGTGTGATTAAGTAGTAAATTGGTGTGTAGTAGGTGTGATCAAGTTGTGAAGTTATTGTGGTGTGTAAATTGGTGTGTAAGGTTTTCTCCGCCATAAGGGAGCTTGTTGATATAGTGAAGAAAACTCTCGAGTAGGTGACTCGAGGAGTGGAGTAGGGCAAGGAAGGTGTCCTTGTAGCCGAACCACTATAAATCCTTTGTCTCTCGGTTAGATCTTTCCATATCTTACTTATTATCTTGCTTATATTGTTATTACTTTTGTAGACGTAGAAGTATATATATATTTGCTCATATAGTGCTAGTATTGATTTTACTTAAAGATCTAACGAAAGTTTCATTCACTAAACAAAGTTTCTACAATCAAACTAAAAAGAGTACATACATATAACTGATCAATTCGGTCAAGTATAGTTTTCATACAAAAATATAACTAAGGATTATTAAATAAACAATTACGTACTTATCTCTTGTATATAGATATAATTGTTTATATTATGCATGTGTTGATTTCACATACTTAGCTTACATTATTATTCTTGTTCATACTTAGATATAGTTGTTCATATTGTTCAAGATTTGAGTTCACATAAGATTGAATCAAAGTTTTAAAAGCAAACAAGGTTTTAAAACTAAACCAAGTTTTCATAATAAAATTAAAAAGACGTAAAACTATTCAACCCCCCCTTCTAGTTTTCCACAATTGGTACCAGAGCCACGTCTAGCAAGATTTTTAAAATATATTGTATTTTAAAACTTGTAACGATCTATGGAATCTGAAAAATATTTAGAAGGGCAATCTATGCAAAGACCACCACTATTTGAAAGTGATGGATTTTTATATTGGAAAAATAGATTCGAAACTTATGTGAAATCAAAAGATCTTGATCTTTGGCATGTCATTACCTTTGGTGATTTTCCCCCTATTCAATATAATTTTGAAACTAAAATGGACGAAATTGTATCTTTTGAAAAACAAAATGATGATTTGAAAAAGAAACTAGCAAAAAATAATGAGGCTAAAATGGTTATTTATAATGCCTTACCACGCAAAGAATATGAAAGAATTTTTATGTGTAAAACCGCAAAAGAAATTTGGGATTCTTTACTAATCACTCACCAAGGTAATAGTCAAGTTAAAGAGAACAAAATAGATCTTCTTGTTCAACAATATGAACAATTTACAATTCCGGAGGAGGAATCAATAGATAATGCTTTTGCTAGGTTTAACACCATCATCACAAGTTTAAAAGCACTTGATGAGAATTTTTCTAGTAAGAATTTTGTTAGGAAATTTCTTAGGGCTCTTCATCCAAAATGGCGAGCTAAAGTTACGGCGATTGAAGAATCGAAGAACTTGTCAACTCTTCAACTTGATGAGTTGATCGGCAACCTGAAAGTCTACGAAGCAATAATAAAGAAAGACTTCGAGATGGTCAATGGAAAAAGAGAGCAAAGCAAGTCAATTGCGTTGAAAGCTAGGAAGGAATCTAGTAACGAGGATAGCTCAACCTCCGAAAGGGATGACGAAGAATATGCGATGGCCGTAAGAGACTTCAAGAAATTCTTCAAAAGGCGAGGAAGATTCGTTAGACAACCGCATGATGAAAGGAAAGCAAACCAAAGAAATAAAGATGACAAAAATGGCAAAAGTGATAGGAAGTGCTTCAAATGTGGTGATCCAAATCATCTCATCAGAAAATGTCCAATGATGTCAAGAAATCAAAAGGCGTTTGTTGGAGGAGCGTGGAGTGATAGCGATGACGATGAGAAAGAAATCACAAATGAGGAGAAATGTCTTATGGCTAAGACATCAAGCGAGGTACGTTCCGAAACCAAATACTTTAGTGACGAAAATTTATCATTAGACAAAAAAGACCTAGATAGTGAATATAATAGGTTATGCAAATTAGGTCAAAAGGTTATAGCTAAAAATAAGTCACTAAAACATATTAATAATCTATTAGAAAATGAAGTACTCGAATTAAAAATTAGACTACAACATATGGAAAAAGAAAAAGAAGTTTTTATAGAATGTAAAACATGCATAGAGGTTAATAATGAAAATGACAAACTTAAAGATGAAATTTTCAAACTTGACAAGTTTAAAAATAGTAGTAACCCACTTAAGAAAATAATAAGTGTTCAAGAAACTTCGAGAGATAAAACCGGTCTAGGATTAACCTCAACAAATGTTTCAACTAGTGAAAATAAAAGTATAAAGTTTGAATGTGAATCTAGTAACCAAAAATCATTAGAATCAATTCCTAAGTATATACTTACAAAAGATAGAAAAATACCCATTGCGAAAGATGAAAAAGTAAAAACTTCTTATAAACCATCCTTAAAAACCGAAGTAGGATTCTCTAAACCAAAATTAAGATCTAAAACTCCACCACCAAGAAAACCAAATAATTTTCATACTCGATCTAAAACACCTCAACCTAGAAGAAACCAAAATAGACAATACTACAATAATACTAGTCATCAAATGTGTAATTATCAACCAAATTACAATCCTTGGGAAATATTACCACCATACATGCATCCTAGCCAAATGTTATATATGTTTGGACCAAACAACTTTGGACCAATGAGACAATGGGGACCAAGTGGCTAAGTTGTCATTCTTCGAAGAAGTTGGAATCTCATCTACTAATGACTTCTATAAGTCAACATGGTCACTTTTAGTGCTTGAAGAAATTCCATTGAAGACTAAAAAGGTACGCGTCTCTTTTAAGTTAATCGCTATAATGTGCATGCTTAGATAAATGATTAGTTAGTTTAATGCTTAGCTATACATATATATATGTACATAATAGCTTATATTCTTATAACCTAGAAACATCATTGGTTGACTTTCCTAGGAATAAGATAAAATTGTTCATTGCCGAACAATATAGAAAATGGAAATCTTCTATATCCACTATTTGCAAACTCATGGTGATGAAGTGAAATGAGTTAAGTGGATCAATCGTTAATATAGAAGTAGGATTAGATTCCTCGCGTAAGATAACTATGGATGAAACAAGCTCTCGTAGACTATGGCATTAAGTTAGATAAGCATGCGAAAACAAAGGAACTATAGACGTTAGGTTATACCCCATTCAACACTCTCGCATCTAGCATATTAATTATCGTCTTCACTTCCTTTAGGATCATAGGATATGTAGAAACGATAGCATGGGATAATAATAGGCTTAATCAATCCTCTTGAGCATGAGATCTTTAATAAACATCTTTTAAAATATATAATTAATGATATTTTGAAAATTGTTTTTCAAATAACTATCCCATTTTTAAATAACATGTTTTCACTATCAATATCCACAATTTTGTTTTGATCAAAACCAAATATTGGGAAAATTTTCTTTACCTTTCATTAACACATTTTGAAGGTAAACACAATCTATTTTATTCAAATAACTCTCACATCTACGTGAAAACCTACTTTCAAACTTCTCTCTTTGAATTAAAACCTTTCGAATATCTATTTTATGCTTTTTTTCGAACAACATGCTTAATCATAAGCTATCATAACATTATTTTGATCTTTATCAAGATAGAAACATTTTTCTTTTTGAAATAAAAAAAATTTATTTTATTAGGATACAAACTTGAATGTATTTCAAAACAATAAGCCAAGTATTAGTAAATCAAGAAAACTTCATATTTGGTAATCTTCGATAGGCAAATTTAGGAACTCGATTTCTTCTAAAAGGAGAATGACTACTGGAGAATCTATTGACTAGAAATTCAATTTAACCTAACGGTTGAATTGCTTCTATGTGAGAAGTTGGGCGTGTGTAACCCGTAAAAACGGTCGTGTTTAGCCTGAATTGAGCACCACTAGTAATAATCTCATACTCATTCTCCAACTTGATTAAATTGTACTTCCTATATATACCTAACGCTAGTTTATTTTTATGAACTTTGCTTCTCATTAGATTCTTTCATTCCCAGATTTATGGCATTAAGTGAAAACTTACTTTCAAACATTGTTGAATAAATGCTAAAAACGTCTCTTTAAATCGTGCATGGTGATCTCATATTTGTCATCTATATTTATATAAATGACACTTATAAGTGAACTATATCAAATCAAGAGGACCATGGTTTGTCTATTAAGACTTTGTTTGTAACAAGTCTAGAAATCCATGCTATCATAACTACCCACTTATTGCATGTTGATACACATTAGGATTAATCCTCCTAGTTATGTAGTTATTAATATTTGATGTTGCTTTAATGTTTCCTAGCACTTATATTTTACTTGCTTGATGAGTATGCTTACATGCTAGATAAAATTGCTTGTTTACTTAATTTCTTTGGTTAACATGCTTTGGCTACATAATTGCCTACATAATTAGTCTATGTTTAATTGCCTCAAAGAGTTGGACTTGTTTGAAACCAAAAACACAACCTTTCTGCAATTCACTACCAAAAACCCTTTTCTGGCAATCTGGGAATCACCAGATGGGCGGCCCCCTTAAATCATAAGGCGGCCCCCTTAATTATTAAGGGGACCGGCCTCCAATTAAGGGGACCGGCCATCTGATGGTCGAATGTGTTGTTTCCCTTTTCTACTTTTTAGCCCATTTCATCCTACACTTCCCAAAATTCACAAACCTATTCTATCCTAAACCTTCCATCAAAGTTTATCCATCCTTGATCCCACCAATCCTATATTATAAAAACTCTCATTCCTCTCAATCTCCACTCATCTCATCATTTCCTCTCCCATTAAACCAAAACCAACAAGAAATTTGTTTGGATAAGAAAGCCTAACTTCCTTTAAAATTCCGTCAAACCAAATGACGTTGTCATACATCCAACACCAAATTCCACCTATGTTTTCAAACATTACTTACCTAACACCTCACTCTCCTTCTCACGAACATTACATATCAAAAAACTTTACTCACCCATATCCTTCTCCATTACACTCAAACCTCATAATATTTTCACAACTCAAGCGATGTTGTTCATAATCAACCAACACCTAAACCTCACTCTCACACAAATGATCCATTTAACAACAAATCATCCATTCGTGCTTCGATTAATGCTCCTTCTTATGATAAGCATGCACAATACCAAAACAATAATCCCAACCTCATTACCAACACTTTACATGTTGCTCATTCAACAAAAACACCATCCACTCAAGAAGAATCTCTTCCACCCATATCATGTTTTCATGATTACCCAAGCTCAAACATGTCTCCACCACCAAGAGTATCACCACCACATCCTACAACTTCATATGCCATACCTATGTTGCATGTTCAAACCCTCACCCAAGACAATTATCATGCTCCACCACCATCACCTTCCTCCGAACACTTGAAGTTCGTTGAGGCGCTAAAAGAAGCCCATGAGCTTAGTGCTTTTTTTTTAGCCTTACATCTTGCTCAACGCAATTTGGATCCACCTTCATCTAGATCACCCTCATCACCACACACATAAATCAACTTGAGAAGCATGTCAACAATTGACCTTGTTGCATCTTTCTCCTAAAAACCATTGCATTCAATGAACACTTCACTTGGATTGACTATCCTCTCACTAGATCACATCCAATACCCTCACTTGAACAACATCCAAAACCTTTATCAACCTCTTCCACTACAAACTCTCCACCACCAAACTCTCCAACATTCATGACCCAAACATATACCTCCATTAATCCAACAACCTTCATTAATCCAACAACCTTACCCTAACTCAACCATCCTCATTCCAAACACTCCATCATCAACCATCTAAGCATACCATATGCTTATGATTTTCACTTTCAAATACGAATCAACCAACCTTTGGTTGCAAACAAGTCCAAGTGCTCTCTTAGGCAATATAGGACTATGTCTTTTCTTTTGTGTTATTTTTATCAATATGCTTCAAGCATATTGAATGTTGTAATGCTTTTCATTTATATAATGCTTGAATGAATCTTTGTTTAGTTGCATAATTGTTGCCTTGCATATATGTGTATCTTGCTCTCTTAAAATATTTTTGTAGCAAAGATCTCCATAGCTCGTTCCCTTGGTGCTCTCAAATGACGGGGAGCATACATCAAGGGGGAGCATTCTACCCGTTTAAACTTCCCTCGCGAAGCTTACTCGGCTTAACCTTTTTGATTTTACAAAAAGGGGGAGAAGAGAAATGTAAACTCTATAATACTTGTCTAAAAACAAGTTTTAGATATATTGAGTTTAAGGTTTTGTAATAATCAAAAAGGGGGAGATTGTTGACATAAATTAATGCCTAAAAACATTATTAACATGTTATCAATATCTCTATGTTTTGATTATCACAAAATATAAACTCATAGAACTAAAACTTGTGACATAAACAAGTATTTAGTGATTAATATTTCTCTTTACATCCAAATCACTTAAGGTATGAATAAACAAAGTGTTTAGTGCAATTTATGATCAAAGGGGTATTTAATTAACTAATACAAAGTTTATTTAATTATATAATCTTATTATATATTTTTGAAAAACACTTTTGGTAATAAGGAAAAATGTTTTAATCATACTAAATATATGATTTCAAATATTTAACCAAAATCAGTTAGTTTTTCACCAAATAAACTTTCCCCACTAAAAGACAAAGTTTCTGGCCGTTTCAGCTGGGCGGCCCCCTTAATTATAAAGGGCGGTCCCCTTAAATTTAAGGGGACCGGCCATGATTTAAGGGGACCGGCCACGCTCCTCTGTCATAAACTTTTGCCTATAAATACCACCTTAAACCTGGATTTTTTCCCCACCTTTTGCACTTCTAAACTTTCTGATCTAGATCCATTTCTCTATTCTCTTATCCTTTGATCATAAGTGTATATATTCTTTGTTTCAAAGTGATTCAATCCTCTTCCTTTCAAGTGCAAGAGAAGAATACTTCTATCCCTCAAGACAAGAAGTATTACAACTTGTTGTGATCTCCACATCCAAGTTGTTGGTGCATCATCAAGATCATTTACATATTCTTTGTGAAGATTGGTGTGAATATTTGATTGTAGATAGTTGTGCTAGATATAGTTTGTGTGATTAGTTGATAGATTGGTGTGTAGAAGAATAGTTGTGAAGAAGATAAGTTAGGAAGAAGAATTGGTGTATAGAAGATTGGTGTGTAGATAATTGGTGTGTAGAAGATTGGTGTGTAGATAATTGGTGTGTAGAAGATTGGTGTGTAGATTATTGGTGTGTAGAAGATAGGTGTGAAAGAAGTGGTGTGATTAAGTAGTAAATTGGTGTGTAGTAGGTGTGATCAAGTTGTGAAGTTATTGTGGTGTGTAAATTGGTGTGTAAGGTTTTCTCCGCCATAAGGGAGCTTGTTGATATAGTGAAGAAAACTCTCGAGTAGGTGACTCGAGGAGTGGAGTAGGGCAAGGAAGGTGTCCTTGTAGCCGAACCACTATAAATCCTTTGTCTCTCGGTTAGATCTTTCCATATCTTACTTATTATCTTGCTTATATTGTTATTACTTTTGTAGACGTAGAAGTATATATATATTTGCTCATATAGTGCTAGTATTGATTTTACTTAAAGATCTAACGAAAGTTTCATTCACTAAACAAAGTTTCTACAATCAAACTAAAAAGAGTACATACATATAACTGATCAATTCGGTCAAGTATAGTTTTCATACAAAAATATAACTAAGGATTATTAAATAAACAATTACGTACTTATCTCTTGTATATAGATATAATTGTTTATATTATGCATGTGTTGATTTCACATACTTAGCTTACATTATTATTCTTGTTCATACTTAGATATAGTTGTTCATATTGTTCAAGATTTGAGTTCACATAAGATTGAATCAAAGTTTTAAAAGCAAACAAGGTTTTAAAACTAAACCAAGTTTTCATAATAAAATTAAAAAGACATAAAACTATTCAACCCCCCTTCTAGTTTTCCACAAAATGAATTCGCACCTAAACCAATACGGTTACGCGAATTTGAATACCCGTAAACTAAATTTACGATGAAATGTGTAATGCACGTGAATGATGAAATCTTTTCCCACAATGAATAGTGTTTAGTGAATAGTAAAATTTCTGAATGCTTCTCTGAATGTCAAATTGACACAAAAAATGATGAATAGTAAAATGATGAATAGTGTTTTGATGAATAGTGTTTTTCTAAAGTTCGGGATATGACCTGAAATGGTGAGTTGTGACAGCTACTAGCCTAGCTTTGTTTCTAGACACAATTCCATTTTCATCCATTTTATTACGAAAGACCCATTTCGTTCCAATTATTGTTTGACTCTTTGGTTGAGGAACTAATGTCCATACATCATTCCTAACAAATTGGTTTAATTCTTCTTGCATTGCAATTACCCAAGATTCATCTTTAATGGCTTCATTAACGTTTTTAGGTTCAATGGTTGACACGAAACAAAAGTAGTTGCTTTCATTTTGGACTTTTGATCTAAGTGTTCTTTCGTTAATATTGCCTATGACACTATCTAATGGATGACTTTTAGATTCTTTGACATTAAAAAGTTCTTTGTTTAGTAGTTCATCTTCCTTGTCATTATCTAAGATTTCTTGACTTTCAATTGCTTGGCTTTCAACTAAGTCATCATCTACCAAAGGTGATGTCTTAGAGGGAGGTGGACTTTCGTCAAATGTTACGTTCAACGATTCCTCGACTCTTAAGGTTTCTTTGTTTAAAACAATGTAAGCTTTACTATTTTGTGAATATCCAAGGAATACACCTTCATAAGACTTTGGGTCAAATTTGGTGAGATAATCCTTGGTGTTAAGATTGAAGCATTTACTCCCAAACACTCTAAAGTATCCTAATGCAGGCTTTTTACCTCTATAAAGTTCATAAGGTGTTTTATTCAAAAATCGTCTAATTAGGACTCGATTTAAAATGTACGTTGATGTGTCAACGGCATTACACCAAAACTTTTGTGGAATAGTTTGTTCTTTAAGCATTGTTCTACTCATCTCTTGTAATGTCCGGTTTCTACGTTCTACTACACCATTAGATTGAGGAGTACGTGGAGCCGAAAAGTTATGAGTAATTCCATTATTATCACAAAATTTTCCAAATTGAAATTCATTATCAAATTCACGACCGTGATCCGTTCTAATAGACACAATATTAGATCCTACTTGATTTTGGATTTTCTTACTTAGAATCTCAAATTTTTCAAAAGCTTCATTTTTACTTTTCAAAAACTTAGTCCAAGTATAACGTGAGTAATCATCAACTATGACCAAAGTATAGAAGTTGCCTCCATAACTTTGTATAGCGGATGGACCAAATAAATCCATATGTAAAAGTTCTAGACACCTAGACGTAGACACCAAGTTTTTAGCCTTATGGCTACTATGGACTTGTTTACCGACTTTGCAAGCATCACAAAAGTGTTGGTCATATTTCAACTTGGGTAGGTTTCAAACTAAGTCTTTGGAGGAGAGGTTTTGGATTAGTCTCATGTTAGCGTGTCCTAAATGTCTATGCCATAAGGTTGAAGATTCATCTAATGAGGTAAGACAAAGTTTGTCTCTAGATGTTGAATCCAACTTCATGACGTATACGTTGTTCTTAAGGACACCTTTGGCTATGGTTATACCATCTTTAAGTATTTTACTACCGTTTTCACTAAAGAGGACATTATACTTATTACGACAAAGTTGACTAATACTAAGAAGATTAAATCCTAAGTTATCAACATGAGCAACATCATCTATAGAAAGGGAGTCATGAGAGATTGTACCTTTTCCGATGATTTTGCTCTTAGCATTACTACCAAACGTAACATTACCTCCATCACATTTGAGATATGTTGAGAAGAGGCTTTTATTACCCGTCATGTGCCTTGAACAACCGCTATCCTTGATCCATTCATCCGGATCCAAACAAACTTTGAGGCACACCTATTTTACGAAAAACACTCAAACATTTGGTCCCCAATTTCTCATGGGTCCATTTTGGTTAAGCATACCATTAATTTGTCCCAAATATGAAAATAGAGCATAAGGGTTCCATGGCATGTAATTTGAGGTTTGGTAATGTCAAGGAGTGTTTTGGTTCCAAACATGTTGGTAGTTTGGTCTAGCATTGAAGTTGCTCTTTGGAAAGGGGTGTTTGGGAATTGGAGTCTTAGGTCTTGGTTGAGTAGTCTTAGCTCTAAATTCATTTTTACTAAGTCCTACTCCAGTTTTAAAGGCAGGTTTGGTTCCATTTTTATATGTAACTTTAACAAATTTAGAACGATCCGATGTGGATGGAGTTACTGCTGCAGCAGACCTGGCGGAACCCTCGGGGCCAACGGGCGGAACCCTAATCTGGGTTCCGTCTGGTCCGCGGGCTGCTGTAGCAGTTTTGTTTGTTTCATGTGTGTTATTTTCATGTTTCGTTTGTCCCTTAACGGTTTCTACTTTCCTGAAACCTAGACCTGTTCTATCAAACGGTGACTTTTGAAGTTTCATTATTTCATCCGCACATGAAATGCTCTTATCGAACTTTTTGAACTTTGTGGTTTGTTTGATTAGATCATTTTGAGTAATTTTAAGTTTTTCAACTTCAAGTTTAAGTTCTTCACATGATTTGCATGCGGTGTCAATACCTTTACTCTTTTCTAATCTCTTAGCTTTTTCTTTTAAATCATAAACTTCATTTTCTAAAAACTCCTTTTTAGTTTTCAAAAATTTGTTTTTGTTTTTGATTTTTAAGCTTAGTTCACAAAGTTTGTTATATTCATTTTGTAAAGTATCATCATCTATAGAGGAGTAAGATGAGTCGGAGAGTACCTCATTTGAGTTGTGAGCCATGAGAGCAATATCATAATTCTTTGGCTCATCATCATCTCCTTCATAGTCACTCCAAGCACCGCCCACAAAAGCTTGTTGAGGTTTGCTCTTGGGTGGTTTTGGACATTCTCCTATAAGATGACTTGTGTCTCCACATCTATAACATTTTCTTTCACCTTTTCCTTTTCGATCATCACGATCTTTCTGGAAAGTTTTCTTGTCATCTTTAGGTTGCCTAACAAACTTCCCTCGCCTACGAAAGAACTTCTTGAAGTCTCTCACGGCCATAGCATATTCCTCATCATCACTATCCGAACTAGATTCTTCATCATCACTTGATTGGACTCTAGCTTTCAAGGCAATGGACTTAACTTTTTCTTTCTTGCCTCTAACTAGTTCCGAATCTTTTCCATTACCATTTCATGAACTTTGAGGTTTCCAATAAGCTCGTCAAGTGACATGCTTGAAAGATCTTTAGATTCTTTAATTGCCGTCACTTTTGCTCTCCACTTCGGATGGAGTGCTCTAAGAAATTTCCTGACAAAGTTCTTACTACAAAAAGATTCATCAAGTGCTTTAAGTGAAGTAATAATAGTGTTAAACCTAGCAAAAGCATTATCATTAATTTCATCTTCAGAAATAACAAATTGTTCGTATTGTTGAACAAGAAGATCAATTTTGTTATCTTTGACTTGGGAGTTTCCTTGATGAGTGACAATTAAAGATTGCCAAATATCTTTGGCGGTTTTACACAAAAAGACTCTTTCATATTCTTTCTTAGGCAAAGCGTTGTAAAGCATCATTTTAACTTCATTATTTTTACCGATCAATTTCTTTTGATCATCATCTTTAATGTTAGTAACTACGTTATCACCATCAACAATTATATACCATAAATCTATATCTTTAGATTTCACGTAAGTTTCAAAACGGTTTTTCCAATATATAAAACCATTTGCTTCAAAGAGTGGTGGTCTTTGCATAGATTGCCCTTCTTTGTAATTTTCAAAATCCATGGATCGTTTCAAGTTTTAAAACACAATATATTTTAAAAGCTTGAGTAACGTAGCTCTTGATGCCAATTGTGGAAAACTAGAAGGGGGGTTGAATAGTTTAGCGTTTTAAAATCTTTTTAACTTGTTTAGTTAGCTTTGAAACTTTCCGTTTGATCAAAGATATATGCACAAACACAATATATAACATGCAAGTAAAGGAAAGAAACAATCAAACCACAACACGAGTATTTATCGTGGTTCGGCTACAAGGACTCTTTTTCCTTACCCTACGTCCACGCCCCGAGTATCCAACTCGAGAGTTTCTTTCACTAGTCAACAAGCTCCTTTCACCGGCGGAGAAAACCTTACACGTCGCTTATACTTTTACCGACACAAAGCTAGATGTCGAGTTCTTTTACAAGGGTACAACAACTCCCAACACTCTTTGTATTTTGAGGACTAAAATACTAACCACTCACTTCAGAATATACACAAACAAATGACGCGTAAACAACACTAGTTTACACAATACTAAGCTACCAAGTCTTGCAACGTTGTGTTGGAAACTTGCAACTTTAGACGACCTTGTGAGCTTCTTTGCTACAAAAGGAAACTTCACATTTACAATGTTAAAGGGTTAGAAGAAAGGATGAGTGTATGTGTGTAAAATATGAGCTCAAGAGGTTAGCCAAAAATCAAGTTATGGCTTGGTATTTATAGCACAACAAACTGTGTGCTCGGCGGATCAGGCGGAACCCTCAAATGGGTTCCGCCCGTGTACCCCCAGGGTACCGCCGGGTCTGCAGTAGGTTTTTGCAATTACTCTTCAAACCAAACAAGGTCTTGTCTCATAACTTCTATCAACCAAACAATGTCACATCACTTAAAGCAAGTCAAACACAAAACTTGTAAGCAACCTCAAAGCAAGTCAAACACATTTCTTTCCATAAATGCATAATGACAAAACTTGCCATAAATGTGATGTGACTATTTCTAATTTAAGAAATAAACTTGTGTTATGTTTTAAGAAATGTAAAATGTAGCAAAGGTCTAGTTTATGCAAGTCTTAAAAACTAAGATTATGTTTTGCTTAGAAACTAAAGTTTACATTTTGTCGTTAACAAAACTTAGCGAAGATCGTAAAATATAAATAACGTTTTTAGGCGATATTTGTATTAACAGAGCCTAAAGCTAAATGAGTTTTCTTAATAATTTATAGAAACTAAAAACCTTAAGTGGGCCGAAAAGCCCAATAAGTTGTTTCTAGCTTATTATGATAAGCTAGGCGTATAAGCACTTTTGAAATGTTTTTGTAACTTAAAATGATGGATTTCTATAAACCTAGTGTTCCCCCAAACCCCTTGGATCACAAAACGTTAACGGGCCCTTAGATATTGGATCGTTAGGCCCATTTAATGAATAATAAAGAAATTAAGCTAATAAGCTGTTGGAATAAGCTAATTTACACTTCTTGAGATTATTGAAATAATAAAAATGTTAAGTTTTGAATTTGGTAATTTTTGGACTAAATTTGCAAAATTTAGTTAACTAGGGACTAAAAGTGTCAAACGTATAAACTTAGGATAAAAAGTGTAAAATCTTTTTTCTAAAGGCATAAACTGTTAATATTGAAACTTGGGATTGAAAAATGTAAATATTGATATAATTGGACCTAAAATGTAATAATATATAATTTTGGACTAACGACGTAAACGTTTTTCCGTTAAGGGTAAAATGTGTAAATTGGAAAAACTTAAAGGATTAAATAATAATATTGATTTTATTTTAAATAATAAATTTCATATATGATTGTATATATATATGATATAAATTGAATTGATAGAAGAATGAACGTAACCTTATATATATATATATATATATATATATATATATATATATATATATATATATATATATATATATATATATATATATATATATATATATACGTATAAAATGTATATAACGATAATTAAACTTTAGACGATAATACAATACGTAACCATTACCTATTTTATATGACGTAACACATCGCCTATACACTTTATGGATTATTCGTAATTAATAATAATAAACGTTCGCAATAAAACGAGACTTAGAAACTGAAACGTGCCGTATCTTTTAGGTTGTGTGTGAAGCCGTTACCTTGCATCGTTGAGATTACGATTCTTCTACCGTACTACTAAGGTGAGTTCATAGCCCACACTTAACTTATTTCTGTGGGGGGGATACATGCTCAAAAACCGAACACAAGTCTTTTTCCTGATATTGTTATTGCTTAAGTAGCTATTGCCAAAAGTCCCTCGATCATGAACCTTAATCACTTGCAGGGTGAACGTAAATAATTGTGAATAGATCTATTAGGGATTGACAATCCCCATTTGGTTGCTAGAGGAAAGTTACCAAATGCACTTTATTTAAATATCATAGGTTACTGGCAAATACCTATCTTGGGGGCAACTTATTTCACATCATTATTATGATTATATTGATGTCTGTTGAATCGTTGAGTGTCATGAGCTTAAGACAATAATGGATGTGATTTTTAACTCGTTTATTTGTATCGATATTATAGTAAACACCTCTTGTGTTCAAACTCTTAATTATAAACCTATGAATTTCACTCAACTTTTGTTCACTTTTAGCATGTTTATCTCAGGTAACTAAATGGAATGGACGACAAAGGCACGAAGTGGGCAAATAAAGAAACGTTTATTTTTCTTTGAATAAAAACTTGTTATTGAATAATAAAACCCCTTGGAATCTTGAATATTTGGTATTTTGAATAAAACTTAAAACGATCACTTGAATCGTTTTCTATAATTGTGACAAAGATCCACGATATAATAACCCAAAAGTCTTCCGCTGACATTTTAAGTCTTCCGCTGTATTGATCGATTTTGGGGGTGTTATAGATTGGCATCAGAGCTACGGTTATAGTGAACCAAGTGTTTTTGGAACATTGGACTATAACTACACTTTAAACGGGACAAAATTTTCATAAAATACCATCCTACGCCCTTCGTGCCTGAGCATTCCAATAATTGGTAAAAAGTATTATTTACTTTATAGCACTTTAAATTTATTATAATTATGATTGCATTTACTGATCGGAAAATTGTTACAGTGTCATGTCTTCGAACACCCACCCTATCAGCGTGTCACCAAACTCAGGAACTGAAGATGTTACTTCAGCCTATGCTACTTCACCTATGCCTATGTCCCCTGCTACAAACAGATACATGCAAAGCCAGCAATTTCTGCCAGCATCTGACACAGAGGCTTCTCCTCTGGCACCATCTGGTCCGATTCGCCGATCTAGGCAAATTACACAACTTCAGCCGTATGAAGCAAGTACTGCTGTACCAGCACCAGCTCTTTTCATACCACCTGAATCAGTTGTGCCATCACCACCTGCACCACCAGTGATACCACCACTACCAACTATCTTCTACAGCCAAACTACTACTGTACCACTAACACCATCACCCATAGCATCACCTCCACTAGCATCACCACCTGTACCTTACCGAAGTGCCCCAATATCACCTCACCAAAGGACTTACCCAATCCGCCCAACCACCTCAGAGTCTTGTGTTCACCGTAGGCGCCGAAGGACCCACAAGCGAGTGGATACTCGTAAATGGTCTTTCTTGTTACCCATCATACGATATTGGAGATCTCAAGAAGGAACACCAACAACAAGGGAACTTGGGGAAAGTTCTTACTCTACCTCCCGAATTCTGCCAGTCATTGGGGAACCCATACATCACACCATACCATTGTTAGCTGCAAGAATGGTTCGCCACGAAGATCGGCTTGATTCCATCGCTAGCATAATCAACATACTTCCTCATGAACTTCTATAAACCTTTGAAGATGATATGAACAGTCTCATAATTGGTCATCTTGCAATGGAAGATAAGGTTGAAAAGTTGGATTCTCTATTTTGGGAATCAATGGATTTCATAGGAGCACTATGTGGGGCAAACACTTCAACAGAAATAACGTTGGGAATTTAGATCGAGAACTTGAGAGGATCAACACTGAAAACCTACCCCTTAGGCATGCCCTGCTAGAATCTCGAGAAAGAGAAAGGAGTCGAGATCAAACCATGGAAACCATGTCCACTGCCATTTAAGAACTCCAAAACCGACTAGACAAAACCTTAGGGAAACCATGAGACCACCACCTTGTTAAGTAAAAGTCAATGTCCTACAAATAAGAATATCTTGTCGTGTTTTGTAAACATTTGTACAAGTATCAATAAGTGTTGTAACACCTCGACATTGATTTATGGAAATTTTATTTTATCTTTATTTACGTTGCAAACTTTATATCGTAATATATTAGTTTACGCAGGTCAAACTTGTTCGTAATTCCTATGTGTGTCATTCCAACATACGCTAATTACGATTTAAACCTTTTCAATGATCGAATCATTGTAACTACGACCTATATTTAACTAATTATTACTCGATATGTATTTTCGACGTGATAGGGGTATTATAAATGTTCTAATGATATACCCTCTTTTATAATAGCAACATGGCTAGAACTAGGAGAACCACCACAAACGCCGCACCAGCAAACCCCGAAGTTATGACCCTGGCAGCGATCCAGCAAGCAATTGCTGATGGTGTCAATGCCGTTTTAGCCGGACAAGCCCGCAATAGAGATGGAAATGCACCTGCACCCCGCTACTGCACGTACAAAGACTTCATAGCATGCCAACCAACATATTTCAAAGGAACTGAAGGAGTGTCAGATTTAGCTCAATGGTTTGAAAGAAGTGAAACTGTTTTCCAAAGAAGTGGATGCTCGGAAAACAACAAAGTTAGCTTCGCAATGGGAACACTAATGCAAGATGCTCTATCCTGGTGGAACTCTACCGTTCAAACACTAGGAACAGAGGCAGCGCATCAACTTACTTGGATTAAGTTCAAGGCTAAAATACTAAAGAAGTATTGTCCCCGTTCCAAACTACGAAAACTCGAGGATGAGTTCCATGCCTTAATAGTGAAAGGCGTTGACTTGAGAAGCTACAACAGGAGATTCCAAGAACTCAAAGTACTATGCCCTTCCATGGTACCTGACCATGAGAAAACCCTAGAGAAATACGTCAAAAGACTCCCTAGGAGCATTGAAGGAAACGTCACCTCAGCAAACCCGCCAACCTTGGAAGCAGCAATGGAACTTGCTCAAAAACTTCTAGATCGAGAAGTAAAATACAATGAGCATAAAAGGAAATTGGACGATAAGAGAATCACCCACCATCATAACAACAACCAACAAAGCAACAACAGTCATCACCGCAACAACAACTACCGCAACAATAATCGGAACCACCAACAATATCACAACAACCGAAGCACTCAACAGCAGAATCCAAAACAAGAGAAACCCCGAGTCTACACCGCTACGGAAGGTGTAGGGTACAACGGACAGAAACCCCAATGCCAGCGATGTAAACTTCATCACGAGGGTCGTTGTACCGTCCGATGTGACAAATGTCATAAGATCGGTCATCAAACCAGAAACTGTAGGATTCCTGCTACAGGAAGCAACACACTGGCTGTATCACCCACTTGTTACGGATGCGGAGAAGTAGGACACATCCGGAGGAACTGCCCAAAAGGAAAGGAACCAGCCAACGCCCAAGCTAGGGTATACCTTCTCGGAGATGGAAACGCACCCGATGTAGTCACCGGTACGTTTCTACTAAACCATCATAATGCTATAGTATTGTTTGATTCGGGTGCCGATAAGAGTTTTATATCAGATACGTTTGCCCCTTTACTTAATGTTACCCCCTCTAAGCTAAACACCACCTATGAAATCGAGATGGCTGACGGGAATTTAAAGATACCAATACTATCATGAAAGATTGCACCCTAACCTTATCCGAGAAACCTTTTGCCATTGATCTTATGCCGGTTCAACTTGGTAGTTTCGACGCTATCATCGGCATGGATTGGCTATCCCACCATCGTGCTAGGATTCACTGTGACGAAAAGGCCGTCCATATACCACTCAAGGATGAAACACTCATTGTCTAGGGCGACAAAAGCAAACCTCGATATGGAATTATCTCATGTATGCGAGTAATAAAATACATGAAGGAAGGATGTCAAGTATTCATGGCTCAAGTTACGAAAAATAAGTCATCTGAGAAGCAGCTTGATGATGTTCCTATTGTTAGGGATTTTCCTTAAGTATTCCATGAAGAATTACCTGGTATTCCACCCGTACGTCAAGTAGAATTTCAGATAGAACTAGTTCCTGGAGCGGCACCAGTGGCTAAAGCACCTTATAGGCTAGCGCCATCTGAAAGGGAAGAGTTGTCAGAACAACTAAAGGAATTATCGGATAAAGGATTTATTCGACCAAGCTCATCACCTTGGGGAGCTCCAATTTTATTTGTTAAGAAGAAGGATGGATCCTTTCGAATGTGCATCGATTACCGGGAATTGAATAAACTTACGGTGAAGAATCGATACCCATTACCTCGAATTGATGATCTGTTTGATCAATTTCAAGGATCGAGTGTGTACTCGAAAATTGATCTGAGATCAGGATATCATCAGCTAAGAGTTCGAGAAGAGGATATTCCGAAAACTGCATTCAGAACGCGCTATGGTCCCTACGAATTTCAGGTAATGCCATTTGGTCTTACCAATGCACCAGCAGTTTTCATGGATTTAATGAATCGAGTGTGCAAACCTTACTTAGATAAGTTTGTAATAGTGTTCATTGACGATATTTTGATCTATTCTCGCAATGAAGAGGAACACGCGAAGCATTTGCGAAATATTTTAGAACTACTCAAGAAAGAAGAACTGTACGCTAAGTTCTCCAAATGCGACTTTTGGATTCACACCGTACAATTTTTAGGACACATCATTGATAGTCAAGGCATTCACGTAGACCCTGCAAAGATTGAGGCTGTAAAAGATTGGTCATCTCCTACAAACCCCACGGAGATCCGTCAATTTTTAGGTCTCGCAGGTTACTACCGAAGATTTATTGAATGATTCTCCAAGATTGCAAAACCTTTGACTAAGTTAACCCAAAAGAATGAGAAGTACATCTGGGAAGAAAAGGAAGAAGCAGCCTTCCAGTTGTTAAAACAAAAGTTTTGTGAAGCTCTAATACTAGCCCTCCGAGAAGGAAATGAGGACTTTATAGTATATTGCGACGCATCTTATCATGGACTAGGAGCAGTTTTGATGCAAAGAAGCAAAGTGATAGCTTATGCATCCCGACAACTGAAGAAACATGAGGAAAACTACACGACTCACGACTTAGAGTTAGGAGCTGTAGTGTTTGCACTCAATTTGTGGAGACACTACTTGTATGGCACCAAATGTACCGTGTACACAGACCACAAGAGTCTTCAACATATTTTGGATCAAAAGGATTTGAATATGAGACAACGTCGCTGGCTAGAGCTACTCAGCGATTATGACTGTGAGATCCGTTACCACCCAAGAAAGGCTAATGTAGTAGCAGATGCGTTAAGCCGGAAAGAACGATTGAAACCACTCAGAGTTAGATCACTAGGAATGATTATTCACTCACCCCTCCCATCCCAAATCCTTACCGCACAGAACGAAGCACTTAAAGAAGAAAACCGACCCAAGGAAAAGATTTACGGTATGCCCGAGAATGAGAATGGTTTCGTAAAGAAATCCGATGGAACACTGTGTTTTAAGGAAAGAAGTTGGATCCCTAGGGTTGGAGGTATTCGTGAGCTCATCATGTACGAGTCCCACAAGTCAAAATACTCCATTCACCCAGGTTCCGACAAGATGTATCAGGATTTAAAGAAACTATATTGGTGGCCAAACATGAAGGCTGACATCGCAGAATATGTCAGTAAATGTTTGACGTGTTCAAGAGTAAAAGCAGAACATCAGAAACCTTCAGGTCTACTTGTATAACCAGAACTTCCTATGTGAAAATGGGAACGAATCACTATGGACTTCATCACCAAACTCCCAAGAACCTCATCCGGATACGACACAATATGGGTTATTATGGATCGTCTCACAAAATCCGCTAATTTTCTACCCATCAAAGAAAATGATGAGATGAATACTGATTGGGCCTGAACCACCTAACTTATATTGACCAGATAATGGTCAACAAAGTCAAATAGCCTAGGTCAATGCTCCGGGTAATAAAGGGTATCACCAGGTCGTTAAGTCCCGTTGAAGTGTGAATTGTAACTTTGACGTATTTGTGATCGGGTAATTATTCACAGGAAAAGGTCTTGATCAGAATTATTTGGAATTATTTAACGAATATAGCTTAGGAAAGCTACGTGACTGATTACTGGAATTTAGATCACGGGAATTTGAGCTAAACACTAAAAACGTACGTTTTAATTAAAAAACGTAACAGACGCACAAAACAAAAAGTAAAACTGAAGGATGAAAAGGGTTAAAAGTGTAAAATTGAAATTTTTACAATCCTAATAATAAAAGAAAATTTTAAGAAAAATTAAAATTATTTTTACACTATTTAATTATTTATAATTAATTAATTACTAATTATCTATTTAATACTAATTAAACTAATTAGAATTATTAAAAATACTTAAAAGACCTAGAAAATTAAGAAAAATTTTATAAATCTAATTAACCATCATGGGAATCTTTAAAAATTATAAAAAGCTAATTTTATGTATTTTTAAGCTAAATAACTAATTATTATTCTACTTATTAATTATTATCTAATTAAACTATTTAAATTATTTAAACTATTAAATGAACAGTAAAAATTCTAGAAAAATTTATAAAAATGTTTTAACTAACATACAAGCTAGAAAAAATATAAAAACTAGGTTATATTATATAAAAACTAATTATGCTATTTAATTGAATAATATTAATTAAAACTAAATTAAACTAAAATTAATTAAAAATACCACTAGATGACAAAATAAAAATCTGGAAAAATTTGTAAAATTATTTTAACCTAAAATATAATTTCTAAAAATATAAAAGTGACATATTACTTAGAAATTAATTAAAAAGAAAAATAAATAGATAAATCTTATTAAATAGAAGCTATCACTATTGGTAAAATTGGTTTTTTGGATTTTTTCTTTTTCTAAACTAATAATAAGATAAAAACAAGTAACTTTAAGAAAAACACTTTTGTTTAAACCCTCTGAATAAGCAATTCAAATGCTTATTTAATCCACAGTTGACTTTTGTTGACTGTGGGGTGTTTTTAAGCTCAAATGAAGAATTGTGGGGTCCACACTGATTGAGATTGGTTTCTCTGAGTATTAGGAACAATATTAAGCAGATAAAAAGCAACACACAAGTATCAATAAGCCAAAAAGCTTGAAATAAGCACTGAGCAAAAAGGGACTGAGGCAGTTTTGGGGACAAACTTGAGGGTCCAAATAAGGTGGGGTCCACAGGTCTAGGGGTCAAACAAATGGGTCAAAACTACTCCCTGGTAGGAGGGGGGTTGGGAGAACCAAAGTTGAGACCTAGGGAATCACTGTGGTGGTTACAATGAACCACCAAAGTGGTGGTGACTGGGATGATGGTCTGTGCACAGGGCACTGGGTTGCCCTGCAGCCTACTTCAAGGGTTTGTGGGACCCACCAAATAAATTTATAAAAATCTAATAAAATTCACAATAATAGACAAAGTGACAAAGATTTAGCACTCCAAAATTCAGATCTTAAAACCTCAAAACAAATAAGTTACAGACCTACAAATATTGCTCAAAATTGACTGAGATGAACTTTGACTTTTAAGAACTTTGCTCCACTTTGACTTTTAGGACTTTTGGCTTAATCTAGCTTGCTCAATTCATGTTTATGAATTAAATGAGAACTAAATTAAGTTGAAATACTAACTTATCTATTGAAATGACAAGATTTTGGACTCTAAAAACCACCTCAGTGAACTGAGGTGGTGGATTACTTTGATTTTGACTTTGAGGTTTCTAGGATCCAATATTTGGACTGATAATAGCTCAAACACAACTGAGTAACATGTCTAAGCCATAAAAGTCAAGCACAACCAAGGGATCAATGGGCTATTCCACTGATCCAAACACCCCTATATGTAACTACAATTGATGATTTACAAAGTAACCTAATGAATTAAACTCCTAAACTGATGCATACTATTTAACAACAATATTAATGATCTAATTGAACACAAATACTCAATAATAACAACACAAGAACTAAAAGTGCAAGATTATACTACTTGACTGTTTTATAGAAAACTAATTATCTTTCAAAAACAACAAACAAGCTACTGATTTAATGGTTATATTAATACTAAATAACACCAGATTAGTCAAGAAACAACAAATACTAAAGCATGAATCTATAGAAACAGTAAATAACAAAAATTAAGAAAAATGCTTACAAGTATGCTCACTTGAAATCAAAGAACCAAGGACTATGATCACTCCTAAATGGTCTCCATAGACCTCTATTCCCCCATTTCCATCCAAGATCAGCTCCACATCACTTCTGAATCCCAAAATTCCATTTAACCATTCTCAGTTGACTTTAGTTGACCATTTTAAGTTTGAGAATTTTTATTAACTAAATGGATTTTTTTAGTAACTAAAAGCTTTTATTAGCTTTCTGGGAACCTAAGTGTTCTATTTCAATCCATCATAACCATAGACATCCACAATACAATAAAAATTAGACTATAGAATCACAATTGCATAATCTTAAATAACATAACCAAACTTGAAATTAATTCTTGAAAATGTTTTACAATACTGAAAATGAGTACACAAAAGACTTGAAAGCTTAAAACATACAATAAATATTAAGAAAATTACTATTCGACTTCTTTCTTCCTAAATTAATCTCTCTCCCTTTCTCCACTGCTTCTCTTGCCTTTTTATGGGTCCATATGACTTCCTTGAACTTTTCTGAGCAAATCCCACCCATTGGATTGGGTGGGTTTAATCCAGACCATTGAAATAGACTTTTGGCGCCAAATTTCTTTCTTTGTCAGTTTGGTTGAGTGAGGAGTCTAGGGAAGCATTAATTGCTCCTTGGAAGTTAGTTGAGGAGGGGGAAACAAGGTATGGGGTTGCTGAGGTGGAGGAGGGGGGAGGTAACTTGTGGCTTTGGTGTTACAGGCTGGGTAGGGGAGGGGATGAAAGTCAAGGTCTGACTTTTGGGTTTATTTAAAATGGGAGGGAGATTATACGGGGTGTGGTGGTGGGCTAAGGTGGGATTGGGCCTTGGAGTGTTTAATGGACCAGATCATAGGTTGTGTTGGGTTTAGGTTTAGGCTTAGGTTTAGTTTTTAGGTCCGGTTGGTTAGTAACTTGAATCACAAGGACCATTCTTGTAATTTGGCCGAATTATGAGGGGTGCAATTGACATGTATCCAAAGTATCCCAAGGGCTAATAATGACAAGTCTGAATGGTGTAGGGGTTATAAAAGGTAAATTCCATTTTTGAAAAACCCGGGGGACTTGTTTTGCCATATTTCCAAACTTGAGGGACCCATGTTGTAATTTCCTCAAACTTATACCAAAATATCATTTTTGACAATTTATGATTTTCCAAGGGCCAAAAGTGATTTTCTTTCAAAATTATTTCACCCGGGACCAAATCTGTCAAACTTCAAAACTCCAGGGACCATTTTTGTCAATTTTGGATTTTAAGGGGTAAAAGTGTAATTTTCTCAAACTTTTTCACCCAAGGACTTATTTTGATAATTTTTGACTTTTCTTTGCCTTGGGTTGACTTTTCTTTCGTTTTAAACTTTCAGGGACTAGTTTTGCCAAATTTTGAAACTTGGGGGACTGAAACTGCCAATTGTGCAAACTTTGTTCGTTTTTCATTTGTTTTCAAACATTTTGCATCTAAAACATATAAAACACACTTTTGGAGTAATTTGTGTATTTTGATGCGTTTTTGGGTGTTTTTGGATGTTTTGGCAGTCCAGATATGGTAAAAATGATGAGTGTTTGAGCACTCATCAATCCCCCACACTAAGCTATTGCTAGTCCCTAGCAATCTTTTGAGAAAAACTTGATGGATTTTAATCTCTTTACCAAAAGCCATCACTTCTGGAGTAGCCAGGTGTAAGAACTGTGGCACACCTGATAACCGTGTGATTTTGAGCAAACCACCAGCTGTCAACGGATTTGATAAGTCTTTACCAGGAGCCGTTTGCTCCTGGACTAGCCAGCATCTTGATGGACCTAGTCAACATCTTGGTGAGCTGATTACCAATTATGGTTTTTCCACGGCCTTTACCACAAGCCATAATCTTGTGGGCTAGCCAACTCATTTGCTTATAAGGATGCGGGGGAGTTGAGGAACCATGCAATTTTGGGCAAACTGCCAGCCATAAACGGATTTGAGTTGTCTTTACCAAGAGCCGTTTGCTCCTGGACTAGCCAATCCCTTTGTCATTAAGACTTTGGCGGACTGATAACCACAAAAATTTTGAAATAAAGTGAAAAAATTTTTGAAAAATTTGGCCAAAATGGGGGTATTTGAAAGTATTTTGCGATAAAATTCGCTAGAATTTCCCCCCCACACTTAGAAATGAATATTGTCCTCAATATTCAAAGTCCCGGCTATTATGCCGAATCTAAGAACGTAAGAAGATAATATTCGAAGCTAACTGTGGAATTTTGTTTTGCATTTTTCACTTTATTTATCTGTACATACAATCACACACTTTTTTTTTTTTTTTTTTTTTTTTTTTTTTTTTTTTTTTTTTAACTTATATACATATATACATTTTTCAAATAGCGGGGGGGTTGGCCATTCCCCCACACTAGGGTGGTAGAAAATAGAAGGAATCAGAGATACGGGTGAAAACCCGTATTGTTGCTAATTTTTGGTCATCGAGTCGTTAGCTTGACTCTATCCCCGAATTCAATTGTCCTTGGGGAAAGTTTGGAGATCCGGAACGACCATGGATGGTACGTCCTCTCCAAAGTAATGCTTTAACCGATGTCCATTCACTTTGAAATTAGGTCCGTCATTTTGTGATAACTCGACGGTGCCATAAGGATAAACCTTAACGATAGTGAATGGACCAGTCCATCGGGTTTTGAGCTTTCCCGAGAAGATCTTGAGTCTAGAGTTGAAAAGAAGGACTCGATCACCAACATTGAAAATGCGGTTTTTGATCTTGGAGTCATGAATCTTCTTTGTCTTTTCTTTATAGATCAAAGAGTTCTCGTAAGCTTGATCACGAAGTTCATTTAATTCATTCAGTTGAACTTTCCTATGATCACCCGCCGTTTTGAGGTCGAAATTGGCATGCTTGAGAGCCCAATAGGCTTTATGCTCAAGCTCGATCGGAAGATGGCACGCTTTCCCGTACACAAGCTTATATGGCGTACACCCAATGGGTGTTTTATACGCCGTACGGAAAGCCCAAAGTGCATCATCTAATTTATCCGACCAAGATGCACGATTTTCCCCAACGGTTCTCTCCAAAATTCTCTTTATGCCTCGATTGGAAACTTCTACTTGTCCACTTGTTTGAGGGTGGTATGCAGTAGAAAGACGGTGAGTTACACCATACTTTTGCATGACTTTATCGAATTTGTCATTGCAAAAATGCGTACCACGATCACTAATTATAGCACGTGGAGTTCCAAATCGAGCAAAGAGAGCTTTCAAAAACTTCACAACTACTCGGGCATCATTTGTGGGTAAAGCTTTGGCTTCGACCCATTTTGACAAATAGTCAACGGCCACGAGTATATACTTGTTTCCATGAGATGACGGAAATGGCCCCATAAAGTCAATGCCCCAAACGTCAAAGATTTCACAAACTTGAATTGCATTTTGTGGCATTTCATTCTTTTGTGAAAGATTCCCGTGACGTTGACAAGCGTCACAGGATTTGACCAATTCATGGGCATCCTTGTAGATTGTGGGCCAGAAGAAACCGGAATCAAACACCTTTTTGGCGGTGTAATTTGGATTGTGGTGGCCCCCCGTGGGACCAGCATGGCAAGCCTTAAGAATTTCAGTGGCTTCTTGACCATACACACACCGCCGGATGACTTGATCCGCACAGATTTTGAACAAGTAGGGGTCGTCCCAGAAGTAATGTTTTACATCTTTAAAGAATTTGTTTTTCTGTTGGGACGACATCCCTTTCACAATGAAATTACCCGCAAGGTAGTTTGCAAAGTCGGCAAACCATGGGGTAATAGAGTCTCCACGAAATGAAACCGCATTGAGGGTTTCGAGAGGAAATGTTTCATTTATTTCCTTTTTCTCGAAAGCATCTTGGTGGGGGTTTTCAAGACGGGAGAGATGATCAGCAGCTAGGTTCTCAGCTCCTTTTTTATCACGAATAATGATATCAAATTCCTGTAGGAGGAGAACCCAACGAAGAAGTCTCGGCTTTGCATCTTGTTTTGCAAATAGATACTTCAAAGCCGAGTGATCCGTATACACTATGCTTTTTGTCAAGATCAAATATGACCGGAATTTCTCAAAGGCATACACCACAGCTAATAATTCTTTTTCAGTGGTGGTGTAATGACTTTGAGCCTCAGTCATTGTTTTGCTTGCATAGTGTATAGGCTGAAAGTGTTTAGACTTGCGTTGCCCCAAGACTGCCCCTATAGCATAATCGCTAGCATCACACATAAGTTCAAAGGGCAAGTCCCAATCGGGGGCAACAAGAATAGGTGCCTCGGTAAGCCTTTTCTTTAATGTTTCAAAGGCTTCGATGCACTCAGGGGAGAAGATAAAAGGAGCATCCTTCTCGAGGAGATGGGTCATAGGCCGGGCGATTTTAGAAAAATCTTGAATAAACCTACGGTAAAAACCGGCGTGACCCAAAAAGCTCCTAACACCTTTCACAGTCGTGGGATGAGGCAATTTTGCAATGACGTCCACTTTGGCACGATCAACCTCAATCCCATTTTTTGAAATTTTATGGCCGAGGACAATGCCCTCTTTGACCATAAAGTGACTCTTCTCCCAATTGAGACACAACTTTGTGTCTTCACAACGTTTTAGCATAGTGTCTAAATGGGAGAGGCATGTCTGAAACGAATCCCCAATGACCGAAAAATCGTCCATGAAGACCTCCATAGTTTTTCCGATCATGTCAGAAAAAATGGCCATCATACATCTTTGAAACGTGCCCGGAGCATTACATAAGCCAAATGGCATACGTTTATATGCGAAAGTTCCATAGGGGCACGTGAAAGTGGTCTTTTCTTGGTCTTGCGGGTCAATGGGAATCTGAAAGTAACCCGAGAAACCATCGAGGAAGCAATAATACTCATTCCCCGCTAATCTCTCGAGCATCTGATCCATAAAGGGCAGAGGAAAATGATCCTTACGAGTGGCGTCATTTAATTTGCGATAATCAATGCAGACGCGCCAACCCGTAACCAAACGAGTTGGAATTAACTCATTCTCCTCATTTGTGACAACGGTAATGCCACCCTTTTTTGGAACACAATGAATTGGGCTGACCCAAGGACTGTCCGAGATAGGGTAAATCAATCCGGCATCAAGAAGTTTTAAAACCTCTTGTTTGATAACCTCGTGAATTTTTGGATTCACCCTTCTTTGTTGTTGGACTGCAGGTTTGAAGTCGTCCTCCATTAAAATTTTATGAGTACAGAATTCAGGGTCAATGCCCTTGATGTCGGAGAGACGCCAAGCAATTGCTTGTTTATGAGACTTCAAAACCTTTATGAGAGCAGCCTTTTCCTCATCACTTAAGTCTTTGGCAATTATGACGGGTAATTTATCATCACCCTCCAGAAATGCATATTCAAGATGAGGCGGCAAGTCCTTAAGTTCAACCTCAGGGAAGTCATCAGTTTTCTCAACATTTTTGACCTCCTCTTTATGAAGTTGTTGTGGTAGAACAGGAAGAGGAGAGGGATCTTCGTTTAACAATTTTTCAAGCATGAGAATATCCCTCTCGAGGTCGATCTCTTGGTTATCGACTCCATCGGGAATCGAATCACTTTTGAGAAACGCCTCCATTTCTTCTAAGATGAAGTCACTTCCCTCAAACGGAGTGAGGGAAGGATAAGAATTGGCAATAATGGGGTGAGAAGTCTGAGTGAGATTTTCACTCGAAGAATCATTAATGAAACCTAAAATCTCTTGAGCATACTCCTCAGCAGCAACATCGATGACATCAATTTGATTCACCGACTCACAATCATAATTGGAGGAGTATCTCGACGTTTGATTTAGGTTGAAGGTTATGGCTTCCGTTCCAACACGTAATGTGATCTCATGCTCAAATACATCGATAAGAGCTCGCCCAGTTCTAAGGAATCCCCGCCCAAGAATGAGAGGGACCCTTGAATCGGCATCAAAGTCAACAATCACAAAATCTGCCGGAAAATGGAACTTCCCCACTTTAACGAATACGTCCTCGGCAATGCCAATGGGACGAGAAATCGAACGATCGGCAAGCTCTAGAGTCATGCACGTGGGGGTAAGTTCGGGAAGAGAGAGTTTCTTCCACACAGAATATGGCATTAGGTTAATGCTAGCACCTAGATCGGCCAGGGCGAAGCAATCAACCATACCCGGGAAAGTACAAGGAATGAGGAATTTCCCGGGATCTCCAAGCTTTTCAGGAAGCTTTTTCAAAAGAACCGCAGAGCAGTTCTCATTCAGAGGAGTTCTTGCCATCTCAAATAATTTTTCTTTGTTACTCAACAGATTTTTGATTGTCGATGCAAACTTAGGCATCAAGAGAATAGCATCCGCGAAGCTGATATCAAAATGCAAATCTTGGAAGATTTGGAAAAATTTATCCATTTGGTGATTAGCTTTTTCGCGGAGCTTCTGTTCACTGAGACGTGATGGATAGGGAATAGAAGTTTTGGATTTAGGGCTGTCCACTGGAGTTTCTGGTGGTTCAAAGACAACTCCAGGCTTACATCTGGTTTCAGGAATAACCTGAGGTTGGACGTGTGCTGTACTTCGTGGGCTAGGATTTTGCACTTTGTCCTTTGTCACCTCAGGTTCACGATTCACTACCTTTGGAGGGGAGGAAGAAGAGGTAGTATGAATCGCGGGTTCATCATATGAAGCACCACTTCGTGTTGTGATCGCCTTAGCATCGCCCCTCGGGTTAGCGATCGTGTTGCTCGGTAAAGTAGTACCTGAGCCCGAGGGTCGATCATTTAAAGACTTCTTGATATCAGAAATCTGGCTGACCAGCAACTTGTTCAACTCTTCTTGGGACTTCATGAATTGTTTCAACAACTCGTCCGATGAAGGCCCGGTTGGAACAATGGCTTGATTCGGATTAGGAATATTTGGAGCTCGATTGTTCGGATTGGGACCTTGATTTTGAAAATTACCCTGATTAGGGTTGTTGTTTCCATGAAAATATCCCTGATTGAAGTTACCCTGACCTTGGTTCCGATTAAAGTTTCCTTGATTATGTTGTTGGAAACCTTGATTTTGGAATCCTTGGTTTTGATTGTGAAAACCGTGGCCCTGATTGAAGTTACTTTGGTTTTGATAACCTTGGTTTTGATAACCTTGGTTTTGATAACCTTGGTTCGCTCTATTTTGATTTTGGCCACGGTTTTGGACATTTTGGTTTTGATTAAAACCAGGAGGTCCAGGATAATGATGTTGAGGACGATAGCTAGGGTCCATAGGAGGGCGATATTGATTGCCTCCTTGATTTTGGGACCCTGCTAAAGCATGAGCTTCGTATGGAGTACCATCAGTAGCTGTGCAATTGTAGTAGGCATGCGGCCCACCACAAGTTACACAGACTTCCACTTTTTTAACCTCAGCAGGTGGAGGATGTTGTGGAAATGAGACTTTCTTTGTTTGGGCGAGAACCAAAGCTTGGATCGCTTCAGTGAGCTTGTCAATCTTAGCATCCGTGCTAGATTGACTCACAGAAGATGAAGTGGAAGGACCCGCATTAATTTGGGAAACAATCGGTTTGCTTCGTGTAGAGCGGACCTTAGACTTGTTTTCTATGATTTGCAAAGCTTCTTTTGTGGTTTTACTCAAAAAGTTACCTCCCGCGGAGGCATTGAGTGAATCCTGATCAGCTTGGCTCACGCCATTGTAAAACGTATCGAGTTGCATCAACTCAGAGAAACCATGATGTGGACACTTGCGAAGTAATTCTTTGAAACGATCCCACGCTTCACCAAAAGATTCATCATATTTTTGGGTGAACTTGGTGATTTCGTTCTTAAGACTCGTGGTCTTGGAAGGTGGGAAGAATTCATTCACAAACTTTTTGACAAGATCTTCCCAAGTCTCAATAGATCGTGGAGGTTGTTTTTCAAGCCAAATCCGGGCTTGTCCCTCCAATGAGAATGGGAAGAGAAGGAGTTTGATTGCTTCACATGGGACATTTTTGTACTTGATGGTCGATGTGATTTTATTGAACCATCGAATATGAGCATGAGGATCGTCCCTCTCAAAACCGTAAAATTGACTTGAGGTTACAAGATTGAGTAACCCGGTTTTGAGCTCAAAACTATCAGCCACGATGGCTGGGACAATAATGGCATCTCCGTAACCCTCGATGGGTGCTTGGAGAAGTTCACACATGGGACGGTCTTCCGCCATGGTGACAGTGGGTGTGGCAACAGTACGGATCTCAGATCCGACTGTTGGTGCTGAACGACGACGAGGTCTTCTAGGTTTTCGTACAAGCTCACGTAATGGGCTAGTAGACCTAGAAGAACGAGTGCGCATGCACTAGGAACAAAAATCAATCAAAACAAAGTCGAGGCAAAACGACAGTGAACTTAAACCAATAATCACAGGTGAGTGGCTTCTTTAGAAAAGGTACACCACTTACCAGGATACAAAGGCAAGTTTTAATCTTTTTGATTTGGGAACTTATTTGTTCACACCCCCAGTTGGAAGGTGTTCTGTCTTGGTTTGCGACGGTTTATTTTTATGTAGAATTATTATACACAAGAAAGAGACGGATGTTTTTGTGTTTTTGTGAATGGTTTAAAACTTTTGGACAATATTTTTGGTATCGTTTCGTTTACCAAAATCGTTTTTCTTTAAGAATCACCTTAAAAGAAAACCGAATCAGAAAACGTTACGATCTGTTTTGTTGTAATTAATTTTTTTTTAGGTGTTTTTAACACTTTAGGAAAAGTGTTAATGACTTTTTTTTTTTTTTGTATTTTGATTACGAAAATATACACAAGTGTGGTATTTATACAGTGAGTGAGGTGAGATAACACTAATCTCAAATAACGCTAAAGAAACGCGCACACTTCCCCGGCAGCGGCGCCAAATTTTGATTGGGCCTGAACCACCTAACTTATATTGACCAGATA